>PNEQ01033165.1:0-18648 GCA_003012365.1 Medauroidea extradentata
ACTTCACATAATTTATCAATGATATTCATAAACAGTCACTTCTAATACTTTTATATGTGTTTATCAGAAACCGATATTCATTACATAACGGACAAACAAACTGAATGACGCAATTCTCTTCCAAGCGGCGAAAACCTAACTCTGGTGCTATCTGTCGGTGAAATTTTAAACTACCTCTGTGGCGCGAAGAGTTAGCGGCGTCTGCCAACGACAATCGACTCGGTTGCGTCGCTTTGTGCTGCCGCTAATAAAATAAAATTATACAGTCAGTAGGTATGTCAGTAAGAACTTAAATAAATATTTTAAAGTATATTAAATACAGAGAGGTCGTTTGCATTTGATGTCGTTTCACTAATGCTGTATTCAAATAAGAAATACACGGAACTACGTGCAGTTATTCGCTACCAACCATACAAACAATAATGTAACTGTTGTTAATGTTGACTTATATGCAGTAACGGCTAGTGGTTTTTTTCAAAGGTTAAATCTTTAGTGCTCACTTTATTCCGAATGGCCTATATATGACCAGTGTGTGCATAGGACTGAGTAACCTAGGCTGTTACGAAATTATTATACAAAACCCATATACTTCTACCAATGGCAGAAAAATTGTGAAAATGTCTGGTGCACAAAATTTTCCTAACAAGTAATAACTGTATGTCTAGAGATAATCGTATATCGCGAAAATATTTTGTGTCAGCATACGCTATCCCTAGAGATGATGGTTTATCGCGGGAAAACTTGACTGTTTGCTGGATTTCAACACACGTTCAGCTTACCAGAAGATTACTGGCTATCGCTTGTACGTGGAGCTGTTACCCTATTTGACTGAGCCAATAAGAATCCTAATATTGTAGTACTTTATGCCTGTTACTGGTCGGCAGACAGCTACGTTGTGGCAATAAACTACAGCGTTTTCAAGGCCATGTTGGCACACAACATTTTCGCGATATACCATCGTCTCTAGCTATCCCATACGCTGTAGTTTCTTGCGACTCATGTGATTCGGTGATATACTTCTGACACAATGTAGCTGTCTGCAGACCAATAACAGGTATCAAATAATACAATATCGGGAGCCTTATTGGCTCAGTCAAATAGGGTAACAACTCCAGGTACAAGCAAAAACCAGTAATCTTCTGGTAAACTGAACGTGTGTTGAAATCCAGAAAACAGTCAAGTTTTCCTGAGATAAATCATCATCTCTATGTATATCGCGAGTCATTTTGTGTGAGTAGAGGGCGACTGCTTTTCATGTTTATAACTGTTTGCAGACGAGTAACAAACGTTCAGTAGTGGTAAGCTTACCAGAAGTATCATTGGTCCAGTCAAATATCAACACACGAGCAGGAAAGTCCTAAGGATTGTAGGTGTACGGGGTCGATTGTATTTGGCGTCAAGTCATCCCGGTTCGACTCATTTTCTAATGCCTATCGTGTTTAATATGCGTTATGTAGTCTAGTGACCGGGGAAATTAACGAGTAGGTTTCAAGACAAGATGGCTTCATTAGTGTCAGTTACTAAATTATAATTAGTCAACAAACAATTTTAATATTAATTTACTATACTTAAAAATATGAAACTAGTTTCCCAAATAAATTTGTGAGCAGACACCTTTTTGCCACTAAGCTCGCAATACCTAGTGTTTAACCGGTAGTATTATTTTACTTGATAATTATAGATGGTGTAAAATCGCAAGAATTTTTTCTACCTACGTATTCTCCGAATCAATTTAATATCCTGTGTATTGTATGATTGAAATACGTTTATGTGGCAGTTCTAATTCAGTGTTGGTATATTTGAAATAGTTTACGCTCAATGCAATGTGCGTATGAAATACCGCGTGTTGAACGACGTGCGTCCTGTGCACGTACTGTCCTTCGATGCGTGTTCATTGGCTGATGTTCCAGTAAGAGTCACTTTCATCATTCAATAAGGTAACGGGGTTGTCCGTGAATTTTTACACGTAGTTTTGTTTTGTTTCAGAATTCCGAGGACTAGTTTGAAAAACTCCTAATCGCGAAAGTGATTCGCATGTTCATAAGATTAAAATTTAACTACTCTTTAAGTGGACTCACGAAAATTCCGTGTCTGTTTACGCAAATAAAAAAGCACAAGGACATTTCGTGGATTAATTTGAGGAAACATTAGGTTTCTAACTTTTGTTTTATAAAGTTTGTGGCAGGACCACTGTTCATGAATATCGTCCACAACAACTCCAAATCAATATTATATCTGCGCGAATGCACTCACTGGCTCCTGCGCAACATTGTCGGAATATAGGGACCATTGATGTTTTGCGAATCACCAATTGTTTCAGTGGCTTACGAACGCACCTGCAATTTTGATCCTTGGTCTGTAATTGTTTTTTATGACGTTCAGCGTCTTAAGAGTCCAGCCCATAAATGACAGATAAATGGTGAAGCAGTAACCTCATTTTGATTTGCACAGTCAAACGAGAGACTAACTGGCACATATTCACGCAGCAGATAACCAAATGAAGGCTGCTATAAGTAAGGTTAGTTATTGTATTCTTTCCAGTAAAAGTTATATGTTCATAAATAAAAACGGTGTCCATAGTAATTAGTGACAAAGTAGGTCGCTCTCTTGACCACGAACTGTGTATACTGCCATTACAGTCCTTGTGGAAGGCCGCGGTATTCGATATAGCAACCCTGAAAACCACGGTCACATTAACAGTACTGCACGCTCTAGCACGCATATGACTTTTTCTGACTCGTAGTGACCCAAACATTTCGCGGATTATACGACATGCATGCTAAACTGCATAGTCATGTGTACAATCTGTCCTCAGAAACTAGTTAATTGGCTGCTGCTTCAGTAAGTGGCCAGTTTCAAATCTGACAATGTAGCGCACAGTCCTCAAGGATGACTTTTATAAACAGGGGTCCAATCATGGAAGAGAATCATAGGTACAGGAGTCCGAAATCTAGTGTCCCTCGAGCGAATTCGCGAAATTTCCGGGTCATTACGAATTCATCTATATGGAGGATTTTGCGTATCGTGAGATAGTGCAAATGGCTTTATGGTCAGAGGAACGTAAGTTTTGCGGATTAATCTAGCAGCAGTCTGCCTGGATATCTCAGTCCTATATGGGCCTTGGCGACCATCCATATAATGGTTGCAAATAATAAAGGAGGAACTAAATTCAGCATTACCATGTGGTATCACTGTGCCGCTGCGATCAGCCAATGAGCAGCTGCTGCCTGCTAGAATACGCAGATATTCTTGGAGACCAGCTACAGCCCAGTGAACCCACGAATACGTCAGGTCTCATGTCTATACGTTCAGCCTGACCTAGAATTAACCCGCGGAACTCACGTACCTATAAAACCTTTGTTTGCAGGGTTGCCACATCGACGGCAGAGACCTTCCTGTACATAGAGACGGCTATGACACTGGTCTTCGGTTAGAGCCAAGCAAATTGCGTGTTATTATGTTTACAGGCCGGACGCCAAGTTACTTCTGCTGTGGTCGACAATTTACGTGGAACGCCCTGAAGGACTTTCTGAAGAAATTATATAAGACCAACTGTTAAATACCCACCATCTTATAATTAGAGCCAGAGATTTTTGGCGAACAGAATTTTGCAAGAATTTGTTTTAATGCCTAATGTACACATATACAGCTCTGCATTATGGTTATTGGCAGAACGTATTAATACAGTGGTATTATACTGTGCCAATCAGAACAATGTTACTGCGACATTACACGTCTATGACCATGAAGCAGAGCTGAAGATGTGCACATATGGCATTGAAACAAATTTTTGCAAAATTAATTTCACCAAATATCAATGGCTCTACGTGTAACGCAGACACGCAATGATACGAAGGCCCGGGTCACGGAGTGTGTTTCGGGTGAATATAGGCCAGCAAATTCAAGCCTGTCGTCAAATAACAACGCGAAATTTGCTCATCTCTACGCATGGTAGTGTGTCAGACGAGAACAGCTGAACGACTTGTTGCAACTGTGTCTGTGGAGTGTGCAAGCTATCACACTGCATGTTGCAGGGGTGTCAGTGCGGCACGCGGGACACTGCGCTTGGACACGGCCACCCTGCCCCTACTCGCCGCTGTACACCCCTGTATGCGGCTCGGATGGACGCACCTATGCCAACGAGGAGGCGCTCGCCTGCAAGTGTCTACTGGACCCACCTGGAGGTCAGTATCGCAACGCTGTAAATACATCACCTATGCTGTAGTTCGTAAAATCAGGATTCGAATTTGGATTCATATCATTACTAGAGATAACGGTACATCGCGAAAATTTTCTGTGCCATCACACCCTTGGAAAAACTGCGGTTTCTTGCAACATATATGATTGGATGACATATACCTGACACAACGTAGCTGTTTACAGACCAATAACCAGCAGCACATAATACAATAGTGATAATCTCATTGGCTCAGTCAAATAGGGTAACAACTACACGAACAAGCAAAAGCCAGTAACCTCTATGTAAGCTAAGCGTACGTTGAAAGCTAGCAAAGAGCAAATTTTTTAGTGATAAACCATCATCTGTAATCATTACTCACATCAGGATTAATAGAGACACAAAAATTTAGCGTTATTTTCTGACAACAGAATAGACTGCAAGTGGTTGTTTGCTCGCTAGACGTGTTCCAATGGCCTACAATATCGTGGATTGCAGCGGGGAACATTTCGAGCCAATAGTTTCAAGTTCCGCGGTAGACAGACTAATTGTAAGCAAAGGAGTCAAAAACGCAGATGACATCACATAAAGACTGGTCAGCAACGCAGTCACAGATTGCACTCGAGTATGTACAGATCAGTGGAGATTAGCCTGTCAGAAAATAATAACGCGCATTTTGCCAAGTCTCCAGGGATTAATCGAGGTTCGCGTCATGAATTATATCAGGATTTGCCTCAGAATTCTCACCGATATTCAGCAGGATGCATTAGGATTCATCGAAAATACAAGGACTTATAGGAATTTTTATCGGAATTCATATCTGGATTCAACGGGATTTTGTAGGATTGATCAGGATTCTACAGAATTCATTGAACGATTCATCAAAATTGGAGGGTGTGATGCCATAGTGAATCAAGTGCATTTTTTCTTCATAAAGCGGGAAGTTGTTTTCTTTTATCCCAAATTAGACGTGTATATGACTAAATAAACACGATCAAAGAAAGTAATAAGAACTACTTTCAATACTGAATTTCATGGTTCATGTCTGAATATTAAACTTATTTTTCCAAGCATTTAAGAAAAAAGTACTTGGTTCAGTATAGTATCAGACACTCCAATTCATCTCAATTTGAATTCTGACCCTGATCGTGATTATTTTGTATATGAATCCTGATAAATCGGCATATACTTCACGATATGAATTGAACCCCGAAAAATACTGATATATTTCTTGATATGAGTTCTGACATAAATTATTATATTAAGCCTTATTTTAATTCTGATATTAATCCTGATATGAACCCAATTATAAATTCTGACATATTGACGTAAATCGTGATATTAACACTGATATTAATCTTGATAAATCTTGGTGAAATCAGATAACAACTGATATAAATTCTACAAATAGTTTCGAGGAAATACATTTATTAATTGCTGCACTTATAAAATATGTTCACAGTCATGGGCTTAAACAAAAATATTAATTAATAGAGGAATAATTGATAAGGTAATATATTATGCAGAACTTCGAGATATTTATATGTTAGTTACTCATGTATGATTTGAGGAATGTTTCTGTACAATTATATAGAAACATTATTTTTGAACTTATTTTCTGCTAATATATGAACAGTGTTGAAATCATTAAGTCCATTAAACTCTTATATGGATCATAATGAACTCTTTCGCTGCGTGATAAAAGATTTTAACTATGCCAAGATAAGGCAACAATACAAAAAAATAGTTTTTTTTATAGTTCATTTTTAGTTAGATTCAAGCGAGAAATCCATTTACGTAGTGTTTGTAGAGTCAGTTAATTTGGTGTTATCTAATGTCGCATGTCGCAGTTTAGCAATATTTTTCATTTAATACTGCTAAATCCCTAAATTATTCCTGATGAATGCCATTGTCAATCCTGATGAGTCTCGATGAGAATTCAAATGTGTAAATAGGAGTTCCAACGAATCATAAACTGACTCCAAATGTGAATAGTACTGATATTACAACTTATAAATAAATAAATATAAATAAATAAATATATATATATATATGTGTGTGTGTGTGTGTGTATGTGTGTAACTGTATATTAAAAACGATGCGAATTCTGATATGAATTCTGACTAAGCAAGACATATTCAGCCTTCTATCGCGCATTGAGGTCTCCAAACATATACAGGAAGTTTTTATGGTTGGTTATTGTATACAGAAACTACAGTGTAACACAGCGAATAAACAAGAGTGAGTTGTACAAAGACACAAAGACATCGATGATGGCTAACCAATTGGTAAACATGCGTGTCTGTTCGGAGTTCATTCTTGTAACATCGACCTGATGTTTTTTAAAAATGGTTGTACACTTCCGTTCAACTTCATGCCTGAGAGCTCATTTAGAAACGTGGACCGTTAAGATATCTATGAACTACGTGGTGACGTGTTTCTTAATTGCATCTTCTTCTCTCTGACTTCCTGTTTAAACTAACCTTATACATTGTCTATTAAAGCCATTGAAAATCTAGTCTACTATTTAAGACGTCTTTGAGCTAGTCAACTTGTGTTAAGGATGTGGCGAGATATAATAAGTAGTGATTTATATCCTGTTAAATGCATGGTTTACAGAATTTTTTTCTATGTTTTCCAGTGCTCCTAATATAATGAACATATTTAATAAAAAGTTTATGATATCGTAAATGCTTCAAAATACATTCTTAGTTAAATACGGTTTCTCGTTAATTATTATATAAAAGTAAAAAAAATCGATAATGGAGCTGCAGAGTTTTCAGTGGTCACAGTTGGACTGATTATGGTTTGTACGCATCGCTCTGCTTAAGTAGTTTGCGAATTCAGTGACCCGTACACTAGACTCCATTGTCCTATGCGTACTCAAGCCCCGTCTATTCGTTCACTGTCTGTTGTTCCACTTAGTAGCAGTTAGTGAACAAATCGCCAGAGCTGGAGTATGTATAGAATATTTGATTCTAACACGCAAGTCTTTGAATTCGCGAAATTTTCGTGTTTATATGCATGGGTAATGTATGGACAGGAAAATTTCGCGAGTTCTGTGACCTGTAAGCTAGGCCCCAAGAATGTATGTGTACTTAAGTAGACAACCACTGCTTATTGGCTGCTCTCTGACACAGTGATGTCACGACATTCGGGCTGGATTTATTGCTTCTTTACTATTGGCTCAGTGCCATCCAGGCGGTGTCAAACACGCCAAGAGCCAACCGTAAATACGACATAAACTTACTGTTGTTTGAAGTCTTAGCTTGTCCCCGGAAGAAAAAGCGTATTTTTCGCGTCTCTACTGATGAGTCGCCGTTGCAGTACTGTACACTGTTGCCGACTAGAACCATGTTTAAATCCTTTGTCCATAACCCGTGCAGGGATATACACATGCTGTATTCGTGATGGTACATTGGAACTGCGCTTTACTAGCATTCGGAAGAACCCGAGTTTGACGCCCGGTCCGGCAATCTTCATTTCGGTTTTCCGTGGTTTTCCAAGTCACTTCAGAAAGACTCTGGAGTGGTTACATAGTAAAGGTCCTGGCTAATTCTCCTTCCCCCGTCTTTACGACTCTGTTAACCCTAAGGGCGCCGCCTACCTGCGCGGCAGAGGTCCAGGAGTGATGGAGATATAAGGGCGACCTTGAAGTGGGCATCAAATGTCGCATCGCCACAGTGAGCAAAGCGCTAAACCTGTATGCTAGGTTCCTGCCGCACCATTTTTACTATGGAACTTTAAGAATTGACAATATAATTTTATTAATGGAATATCTGTAGCAAAGTTCAGTGTACGTTTATATCTGAGTTTCACGTGCATCCGGTTAGTATATTTTGAAGTACGACAGTCTGAAAAGACCATTTTTAGCTGTTGGGACGGCTTAGAAACAATTTTTTTAATTAGCACGGTATCTTAACCATGACGTTACATCCTTGTCCGAAGTGTGTTTTCTTTTCGTACGTTGGCACAATGAGCACTTAGGAATAGTTTCGTAGAAAAAAAATACAGTATTTACGAAGACTCTGCAAGCATTTGAAACGCGTGGTAGGCGACGCCCTCTTACGTCTATTGAAATGTTCGGAAAGCATAGAACAACCATCGAAAAGCGTAGAACAACCAATATGAAATAAAAGTAATAAAGCATAAGTTGATTCTGCCGTTATTGTTAACGTGTTCTTGGGAAGCGTCAGTAGTAGAAATACAGAGGTTCTGGCACAATTTACCTGCAATATTATGGATAGAGATGGTGAAATTTCGCTAATTCAATGACCTACATGTTAGAATCAAATATCCTATACATACTCAAGTCCCGACCATTTGTACACTAGCTGCTGCTCAGTTGAACAGCAGACAATGAACGAATAGACAGGGCTTGAGTATGTGTAGGATATTTGATTATAATTTGCAGGTAATTGAATTCGCGAAATGTCACAATCTCTAATAATGGACTGTTCCAGGACAAGTGGTGAGGTTACGCTACGCCGGGGAGTGTTACCGACAGCGGCCGTGTCGTTGGGTCGGCGGACTGCGCACTCCTGTCTGTGCATCTAATGGCTTCACCTACCCCAGCCTGGACGACGTCTCCTGTCTCCGCAGCATGGGTGCAGGTAATCTCCTGCTCAGTTTTATCCTTGGTCAAGATGCACAGCTGCTTGTATGTGGTAGTTAATGTGCCGTTTACATTTTCCCGATACGTCGTACAAATAAATACTTCTTACTCAGAGGTGCTAGGCTGTTTCCATTTTCCTCATCCGTGATATGAAGGCTTCTTTCACAGAGGCAGTTGGACTGTATCTCCTCTCCTAGGTATTTAAATGTCTGTGTTAGTTTTATTTCCGCTTTCTACCTCTGGTGTTGGCTCAATGTTTGCTATAAACATTTTAAAATAGTAGTTATTTTAATAGTATTGTTCGCGTGTTTTAATAATTTAAATTTTTCCAGTCTACTTATGTTGCTAAGAGTCACTTTCCATACATTGATATTTTCTAAACGTTGACATTTTATTATATGATTTATTTTTGATGTATGTAAATACACTATCAGTATACTATGAAAATAAAGGCAAACACAAATATATTAAACTGAAACCCCTAATTTTAACTCAAGCAAAAGTAAATTAAAAAGTAGATATTGAACAACATTATCCAGTGCTGTAGTATAAAAGTGGTCTCATCTTGAGTCAAGTCAGTATAAGATCCGAAATTATGTCTGAGCCTCTATGTTGCAATCGGCCCTTATCCTTTAAAGGAACGAGCCTGTATCATTAAAAATCAATTAGATTTATTCTTCCGTTTCAGAAGACCTTTGCTTAGGCTCAGATTTTATTATTTCCAATATCGTATTTGTTTGATTGAAATAATATTAGTCAGTGTAGGCCTACTAACTTAACATATGTATATATTATGTCATTTTATTTTTTCGTGAGAATGATACCAGAAAACGATCCTGAACATATCACTTACAATAATCGCAGTAATAGTGAGTTTCGCTTCATATATTTTACAGAAGTATGTAATGCCTCAGTGACTTTGGAATGAACTTTCAGCTTACAAAACGGAACATCACTTCTACCTTGACTGAAATGGTCGCACTGGAGTACATCAACTGTCCGAATGTTCAACTGATCAAAACTTTTGTAAGACCGTCCCTCCATTGCTTCTTAGCCAATAGGTACGAAGAAAGTTCCCCTCTTCAACAACTTTTAATATTTCTTATGATAAAGGCACACTGTATGTTTTCCAGCCAATGAGAAATATGGATGTCTCGTAATATCTTTCTGGATAACAAGCTCCTTAGACGAATGTTCAACTGCTCTACAATTTAGGTTAGATGATCCCTCAGGAAGAAGATTTTATGTATCAACTGACCGAATATTCAAGGTTACGGTAGTTCAGTTTAGTTAAGTTAATGTTAGATTTTGATACTTCCGGCAGTTGCACATTCTGTCTGTGTATACAGGCTTTCTTGGTTATGGATGCGAGAGACACATGAAGCATTTTTGTACTGAACATTTAAAAACTGCCAATAAAAGTGCATAACACTGTTGGTTGGATAGGGTTTTAAATTCATAATCATCATTCCCTCTTAATTTTTTCATTGAAGGGTTCAAGAATGAGTGTCTTCCCTTCTCCTTTATTGGTTGCAGGAAGGCATCAGTAAAAAGTTAGGACAGCTGAACATTCGGACCGTTTATACCGATCTGTGGTTGCACCTTGACGAGAATGTTTCCAGTAAGTAGTTTTGTTTGCACTCCACAAGACATGGCACCCCTTGTAGAGGGTTGTATGAGAGGTACGTGTGCTCAAGAGTTGTAGGTGCGGTGTGTGGTCAGGGGTGTACGTGCGCCACGAGGGTGGCTGCTCTCTGCAAGAAGTGAGGGCACTGGTGGGGTCACAGTACCACGCCTGTCTCGTCATGCGCACACACGCCGAGTGGAACCCTATCTGCGGTCCTGACGGCGTCACATACCCCTCCCCCCTGCTGCTCTTCTGTCGTCGCCCTGGTAAGTCTCCCTCTCTCTGGCTGGCATACTTAGTTATTTACTACTCGTGTACACTTCAGCTAAAGGTTGTTTGACAACAATTTTGTTTAAGTTGCAACTGAATTGTTGCCATATAGAAGGGCAGCTCTTCTGGATTTTTCTGACGGTGGTGTATTTGTACGATTGTCTGAATTGTTGCCCCTTGGACTTAACCTTACCTGCCCTAACGTAACCTAACCTAATCTCACTTAACCTATCCTAAACTAATGTAACCTAATAAACATGAATGGCTCCCCCTTGTATAACACCACACAACCGTATTACATTAGTACTTAAGAATAACATGTTAGTAAAACACAAATTGTATAATAATTAAGTGGCCATAAATATATTTTGCAACTAATAAAACAACATTTTTTTATTTGGTAATTTTAAATAAAAAAATACATGTTAGTAAAACATAAATTAAATAACATAGTTAACATTATAATCAGGGGCGTCATTTCAGGTTTTTCCAGGGGGGGGGCAAGATTTTGTTTTCTGACGACAGTGACCTTGTTGCATCTTTTTATTAATTAAGCATGTATAAATTAGATACTTTAATAATAAAACTTCAGTTTTATGTCCTTAAGTTAGCATTATTTACATTTAAAAATACAAAAAATACATTTATACACAAAAATTCCAAATCCAGGGGGGGCATTTGCCCCCCCCCCCCTGTAGCTCCAAATGACGCCCCTGATTATAATAAATACCCGGCCATAAATATATTTTACAACTAATAGCACATCTTTTTTTTTTTTTTTGTTATTTAATTACACACAGACAAATCAAATAGTCTATGTTATTACAGAGGACTTGAGATAGTTTTGTTAGGATAGTTATTTCGCCTGCTGGTCATTCCACAGTTTGGCTACTAAACAAGTAAACGATTTTCTGAATTTAGCAGTGCTGTAAACCGAGACTTTTGAACTTGTTTTGTGACGTGTAAAATGTCTGTGATCAAGTATGAGTTGTTCTAATCTCTATGTATAAAAGGGTTCACTGAGTGACTGACTTGTTGACATATCATGCTGCAGTCCAAACCACTGTGCCAAGAAAATGAAATTTTTCGTGTCAGTTCACCTCAGGTCGTAGGTGAGCACAAATAAATTATCTATCGGAATTCGACTCCTAAGGGGGTGAAAAGAGGTGAACTGTGTTTTCGAGGAATCGTTGATACAACTCTAACCCGAAGGCCTGTCGTCATGATTTTCACTTAAATGGGACACTCATAAAGTACGTATTTCCAGGATTTTTCGAAATTCAACTTTTAATGGTGTTGAAAAGACTTGAATTTTTTTCTCGATAAATTACCGATATATCTTGAACCCTACGGGATACAGAGTAGATTTTCACTTCAAAATGATGCTTATGTAAATAACTAACAAAAAGTTGTTTCGCGATTTTTCGAAATTCGACTCCCAAGGAGGAAAAAAGTGTAAATAAGTTTTTTTAATTAGTCGATTATAAAACTCAAATTCAGTGGGTTATCATTGAGATTTTCGAGATATCGAAGTACTGTTTGCTTTATGATAATGTGTATATAAATTGTCAAAATACTATTTCAAGAAATTTCCAAATTTGACCTTAAAGATGTAAAAAGGGTAAAATATATTTACGATATAAAATCAATATATGCGAACACACTAAACTTTTAAACGTGGTGTTTGCTTTAGATTGATGCGTACTGGAATATAAAAAAATTAATTTATTGATTTTTTTTTTTTAATTTGGCGCCTAGGTGTCTGAAAAGTGATGAAATAGGATGAAATATGTTTTCAATGAATCGTCGATGTATCTCAAACCTAACAAGCTATTGTAACTGTTTACACTTCAATGTGACAAATAAAATATCCTTAACGGTTGTTAATGTTTTTTTTCTTCGTAATTTGGCCCCTAAGGAGGTGAAAAGACATGGAATGTGTCTTAGATAAATTGTTTACAGCTATTGATCCCATTGAAATATAGAATTGATTTTCCTTCATAATAAATACGTAAGTGATCGTAAATAGGTTTAAGGATTTTTCTAAAGTTGAATTTTCAGGGATGAAATGTGTTATGGGAGAACGTTCATTTAGCTATCACTCAGTGGGTTATCGTCATGATTTGCACTTCATGTAGATATTTATACAAAGATTTATCATGTGATGATAAGATTTTTCGAAATGTTCTCACTAATGGGGTGAAAAGTTGTTTAAATAATTTTGTTTAGCCCATGATATTTAACCAATAGAGACGTAGAAGTGTTAACGCGTCATTTGCTTTAGAATGCTGTTTACGTAACTACAAAAAATAATTATATCAATTTGTATACTGATGATATAACTCTCAATTACGACAGGGAACAACTTGGTCGTGGTGTCATGCTCAGAGTTATAGTCGGCTCTAATACCACCTTCAGACATTAACGTGACCACTCTTCGCCATTGATTGCCGGAGCAGGATATCGAACACTGTTACTGCCGAAAGTGTGTTCAACGTGTCACCGTTGCTCAACCTCGCTCGAATTACTCCTTACGAGAAAGCTAACGTATTCTAGGACGTACATGACAGCTGTATCTAGTAGAAGACCACGGCCTTCAATGTGGCAAACCTACCAAAACCTACCAAAAGGCCTTGAGTTCTAACACCGCTATGGCTTTCCTTGATTCGCTTGTCTGTGTTACATAATAACGAATCAGGGGAGGCCCTTGCTACAGAAGGCCACAAATCGTTTTTAATCTGGCCTTTTTGGCAGGTCTGCCACATTGAATGACGTGGTCTTCTACTAGAGACGGCCATGCAAATAGCCGTTGCAGCTGTTTAGTTCTTGGAGAAGTTAATCCCCAACACCATGTAATGTCAATGTCTTTATAAAAATATACAGTAAATAAAAACAAATTCAACCGCTCGAAGTAGCCCGGTTGCAGATTCTTCAGTACAATCGGAGAAAATTTTCTCATTATCTTCTGTACAAGCATGATTTCGAATTAATTTAGATTTTGGCCAAGTTTTGATAGGTTGTTAGACAATTATTGAAAAAAAATTTGAAATATAACTAGCTAGTCATTGAAACAGCTGAATATAGACAAGATTCACTTCAGTGCTGACAACTTGCTTCTAACCGTTCTAGAGAAACACGCGTACGTTTGCTGCGCGGGTCAAAACCAATGACACTACAGCATTAGAACATGAGAGAGAAAAATCAATGTCATAGAAAAATTAAAGGTAGTTCGTGTGTAGTTGTATAGACGTCCGTTAGTGGATAGCCGCAGCCTTCGACTTGGCAACTCTGCAAGTAAGGATACTAACCGCTTCTCACTCTCCTGCGGCAACAAACAGGCGAATCAGGGACAGCTATTGCTTGGCTGAGCGCGAAGTTATGGTAATATGAACCTTGTTTAGCAGGGTTGGTACATCCAAGGCCACTACCTTATAACTAGAGACGGGAAAAATTCGCGGGTTCACTAACCTGTAGGCTAGTCTCCAAGAATATCTGTGAACTCAAGCAAACAACAGCTGTTCATTAGCTGCTCGCTGACACTGTGAAATGGGCCCGCAGTTAGTTAATCATCATTATTATTAGCTCATCGATTTTAAGGTGGTGTCAAATAAGTCAACGACCAATTATGAAAGTAGCACAAACCTACAGTTGCTGAAATTCTAACTTGTGACTGAAAGAAAACGTGAATTTTCAGATCTGTACTTATAACAAAGACAGCTTTGGCTAGATACAGGAATATTTTGCGAATGTAATTGAGAATTTTTCTGGAAGAAAGGCGCATACATGTGATACTGAAGTTTAAATATACTGTTTTACTATGTCAGAAATACAAATTATGCTGGTTACAAAATGCAAATAAGCTAAAATTTCACATATTGTAAAGTAATTATTAACTGTAGGTTATCCCTAACAAATAATAAACAAAATTACCGATAAAGCCGTAGTCGTTGGTGTGCACACATGTTTAACTACAAATGAAATACTCTCCTGACCTTCATTTTTGAGGGCCGAGTTGGCCGAATGGTCAGACCATTCGCCTCCTACCAAAGCGATCCGGGTTCGATTTCCGGCGTGGTCGGTCCCCGGATTTTCACGTGTGGGAATCGTGCTGGACAATGCCGCAGGTCGGCGGGCCAATCGAAAACGTAACACGAATGTACAATGTTTTGAAATATAACTGGTATTAAAATTAATTCCCGAAAGTTTCCGGTCCGTTAATAGAGCCTCTGATTTTTTGTGAAAAGAATTTTGCACCATCTTGTCTCAATGTCTTATACATCTGCAGCTGTGCTTCATGGTTATTGGCAGCGCGTCTTTGTTCAGACACGTCTCTCATTTGACTGCACCAATCAGAATAAGCTTATCGTGACACAATACCTCTGTGATTTGCCAGTAGAAACCCAAGATAAATGACAGTTGAAGGCTGAAGAATCTAATAACTGACAATGAAGCAGAGCTGCAGATTTGCGCGTAAGACATTGAATCATGTTGGTGCAAAACATTTTTCATCAAAAGTAAAAGGCTCTACAAATTTTAAATTCACATATGTACAGTCATGGACACAAAAATTGGGCCACTGAAATAATCAAAGTCCACTTCGGCAATCATCGGCTGTGTGCAAGCGGGAGCCTGTCATCTAGGCAACCTGCAGAACAACGAATAGCGGTGAACTGGAACTATGCTGGGCACAGGTTCTGTTGTAGGATTGGAGCTTCACCCGTTCACACCTTCCTCCAGCGACCAGGCGCTGTATATTGGCTGAAACAGTGCGTCGCACAAACTATTTAGTAAATGTAAAAGCGACACATGTATATTTACAATATACGTTGGGGAGGCCCAAAAAGGAAATCGGGGATGGAAGTAACATTACTTTTATACATATATAATATCTCTGGCTCCATAATGGACAATTGACCGTATAGTTCATTCAGATTAATGTGAGCACTTTAGAATGGAACTATCGAAAAATATCACTGTCCGTTTACTGTACGTAAAGCAACAAAATCATATAGTGTTTTACTCCAAGGTAAGTTAGCAGCGAATGAGGGAAAGTAGTGCAACATATGAGAGACTGCTGCGTGTTTGTCTGTCAGTGCTGAGAATGCAAAAATATTTGAAAGTGTTGACGGCATATACCGTTCACTGACACATAATGGCTGAAGTGAACTAACACACACTGTAGTTCAGTAAGTAATATAGTTTTGTTATGGTATATTACAGTGAATTTGAAAACCCAGGTACTACGGAACGAGGCACAGTCTGTAAGGGCATACTATATAATATATTACTCTGTAACATGTGTAAACACATTATGGATGCCATATCCCTTAAATATATTCGTTTACATGTGTGTTGATTAAGGGCTATGTAAAGGGCCCGCAGCGTGCGAACGCTCGAATTATAAAACCATTAACAGAATTAAACGTACTTTACATAAATGAAAGAGTAAGGTTTTGTCAACTAGACAGTTTTAATGCGAATGTTACCACATACATAAATAGCTAATGGAGTGTATAAGTTACCAATAAAAAGTCATAATATCTGTTAAAAACATAAATGACGTAAACGGCAAAATCAATAAATCTGTAACAATGTTATTTGTAAACGTTTTAAAGTTATGTGCTTTAGAACTCTATAGTAAGAAAACGTTGAAAATCAGTAACATTTAAATTGTAAATGGATTTTAGTATTTGAAAGTTACCATCACATTTCTACGCTAAAAAAGTACTATTTATTCTAAAACAATGTATGATGTATTGTTATATACTTGTAGATAATATTATTTCGCATATGTTAATAAAGTTATTGTTGCAAATGCATAGCTTTCATTGTTCGTTCATTGATGTTGAAAGAGCATAAGTAATTGTTTATTAGAAACTTATACAATGCATCGGCTAAGTGTGCGTTATAATATCCGCGTTAGAAATGTCTAGTAGACAAAACAAACTTCATAGAATTATGTAAAGTATTTTGACTCTATTAATGATTATATAATTCGAGCATTTGCGCGCTGCGGGCCATTTCATTTACGTAGCCCTTAAGGGGTCTTCCTATAGAGGCTGGTTTGTGTGTGAGAGGCAGGAGCGGTAACAGTGCCGCTAACCGACATATATGTGTTGCATGTCGCCTCTCTGCGCAAGCCACTCAGCTGGCGTGCAGTGCTTCACTATTATCCTTTTTCCTATAGGACTTCAAGCGGTGACCACATTATTTTATTTGTTGTTAGCGTAGTTCAGAGTCTAACGCTTGTTTCTATAATTATGTTTTTCGAATATGATTGTTAATTTTCCAGGTACGGCAGTCAAAAAGCCATTTTTGGCAGTTTTTAGGGGCCAGAAAATTATGTTTGTAATAAACGTTCCGCATTTTGAAACTCAAGCGACATAGTTTGAAGTGTGTGTTCTTTTCGTAGATATACATATATAATGCGCGTTAAGTAGTTTCGTCAATAAAAGAACAGTCGTTACTCGCTGCAACGCATTTGAAGGGCAGGTAGGCAGGCCCATTAAAGACGATATTGCGAAAGATAGCAAACAAATTACTGGCTGTCTAAATTACATTTGTTGTAATCACTACCCTATGTACTATGCAATGTAGGAGTTCTGTAGAAGCATCGGTGACATACGAAAGTTACCACGTATTGTTTGTGGCACACGTTTTTGATGTTTTCTTTCAAGAGCGCAGATGGCCGCATTCGACCATAGTAGCGCTCTGCTCAGGAGTCCAAATGAATAGGAAGGCTGTTACCAGGCCATGCTCGAGCTACACAGCTGTACTTGAGCCATACATATGATCAGTGTCTCTCTCTCGTTATATGGTAGTATAATGACTATTTGTTTTATACGTGGACGATATTTTTGAACGCTGTTTTGTTTACTACATTATTTTTCGATGGCGCATCACAACACATCTGTAAAAGAAAGCATAATTGCTCTTGTTGAAAGTGGAGGTTTTTCAGCACGTAAAGCTGGTGAAACGTACGGAATACCTTCTTCAACGGCAACTAGATGGGTACAGCGCTACCGCGAAACTGGTGGGATTGAAAGGAAACGAGGGACCGGACTTTGGCGTGTTTCAACGCGTCGAGATGACGCAGTATTGGTTGAAGAGGCGCGAAGACATCCATTTCGAAATTCAAATGAACTGCAATTGACTGCAAATTTCCCAGGTAGCAGCAAAACTGTTCGTCGGCGGCTAAGAGAAGCTGGACTTCAGTCACGAAGAGCAGCAATAAAATAAAACTTAACCGAAGAGCACAAAATTTACAGACTGGCTGCAATTAAATAGAGACTGGGAAAATGTGATATTCACAGATGAAACTGCAGTCTCGTCTATCCATTCAGGCCCAGTATTTGTGTACAGGCCACGAGGGACCAGACATCAACCACAATACACAGCTATTCGCTATCGAAGTGGCCACGTCTTTGTTTCCTGCTGGGGCTGGATTTCTAAGCGAGGCGCTGGAGTACTTCACCGTATTGACGGCCACCTGACCAGTCAGTACGTCCACATAATGGAAAACGTCATGGTGACATCAGTTGGGGTGTTATACTCAGAAGGTATGACCGAATTACAGCATGATTTATCTCCAATTCATACGTCGCAACGAGTTCAAGAATGGTTTTCTGACCATCACATCATGTTGACCGACTGGCCTCCTCGTGCAGCTGACATGAATCCTATCGAGACAATGTGGGCGGAAGTAAAAAGAGTCCTTAAAGAAAATTGGCCGAATCCTCCTCCATCATCCAAAGATGCAGTGTGGAATAGTATGTCAGATGCTTGGGATGAAGTCGCTTCTGGAAACCAATATGTTTCATCATTGGTGAACTCTATGCCACAGCGATTACGCAACGTGATCGATGTGCAGGGATGTTGGTCGAATTATTAAACACTGATTGAACGTAGGTGCATTGAAGTGAGAGATATTCAGAACTGTTATGTCACAAATGAGTCTTC
>PNEQ01033166.1:0-18655 GCA_003012365.1 Medauroidea extradentata
GTAAAGTTTAATCAATCTTACACTAAAACCCACACTTCAGCCTTTCACTTACATAACAAACGTATTAGCCTACATTTATTTTACTCATGGATACCCTGACAGAGAGAGTCGTCTTTGACGGGACTGAGTTACTGCCGTGGCAATTTTAATTTCAAATTATTTATACATGCAGAGGAGATGCTTTTCAGTTCTTATTTTTGTTTAAGACGTTTCAGGCACCAAATACGTTTTCGCGAAACCTTTTCCCACCAAAACTTTATAATGGCATTAAACTTCAAGTGAATATTTTGAAAATATGTAATTGAGGGCCCCGTCACCAATGGTTGTGCACAGGGTAAATCAGATTTTTTCATTAGTTCAACTAGCCGCTTGGACATTCTAATACTTGATGACTGAAGTATCATTTGTTTTATGAACAAAGAGATTTTTCTGGTAAAGTAAATATTATCAGTTACGAATAGTACTCGCGAGCAAAGTCGCGGGGACTGCTAGTCTTAATATATAGAATGAAGTGTCCTGACTGACTCACTCACTCACTCACTCACTCATTCATCAACGCACAGCCTAAACCGCTGGTCCTAGAACCATGAAATTTTGGGGGAAGCTTCCCCTTGCCCCGTAGGCACCCAATAAGAAAGGATTTTTTTTTTTTTCAAATTTGGTAATTAAGGGGTTGAAATGGGATGAAATGTGTTTTTTTAAAAAATCATTGATATCTCATTAACCAAGAATGCAATCATAATTTTTTTTAACTTCAAAACATTGCACAAACAAATGCATATTTGTGAATTTCTTTATTTGTCGAAGTTCGAAATTTAAGAGGTAAAAAATCGTAAAACGTGTTTTTCATTATTCCGTGATTTCTCCTAAACAATTTCAGATAGTTAGGTGATTTTTTCTTTAAAATGATGCTTAAGTAAATATCTAAAAAGTATTTTTACAATTTTTCGAAATTCGTCCTTGAAAGCTCTTTAAAATATAACACGTGTGTTTAATTTAATCTCACCTATCTCATAAACCAGTGGAAAAATTGAAGTGGTTTTTGCTTTAAAATAAATCTTACGTAAATATCAAAAGATTAATTTCAGGATTTTTCGAAATTCGTCCTTGAAAACTGTTAAAATGTGTTTTCAAATAATCATCTGTGCCGCTTATACCCTTTGAGATATCGAGATGATTTTTTGATAAGAATGATGCTGATGTAAATTTCTACAAATCAAATTCGGGACTTTATGAAATTCGAAAATTAAGTAGGTGAAAAGCAGTAAAATATTAGTTTCCCGAAAAAAGAGAATGATCACGGAGAAATAATTCAACAGTCGTTTCTTTTTGCCAACATACTCATAAATAATATCTCTTTGGACTGTAGCCACTACATACGAAAGAATTATCACGGCATGCCTTTAAGAATTGAACATATATATATATATATATATATATATATATATATATATATATATATATATATATATATATATATATATATATAATATTTTTTTTTTCAATGCCTTAAGCATCCACTCAGGTATTGTATAAAATTTGTGGTGTGGGAGGTTGGGGTTACGAGTTCGTATCCCGTGCCAGACTTTGCGATGGGAATTATTATGACATCATACGAGCATATTGCGCGCGCTCTTTACACTAAGCTAAGACAACTTATAGTTCACTGTTATTGAGTACGCTAGCTGTTAAATGCCTTCATCATATATTTTATCCAGAGTTACTGTTTACATTACCTAATTTCACGTGGGCAAAGCCGCAGCCGGGTAGCTATTTTATAGAGAAATAAAGATGAATTAAAAACAAATATGTTCTGTAATTAAAGTACGCTCAGCGAAGTGTACTGGATAAAGCAGTTTGTATTTATTTTTTTAAGATATACAGTGAATATAGTAACACCATCAATTAATACGTAATTAAAAGTTAGTTACTCTTTTCTATAGTACACGCGGGCAAAGCCGCAAGGGGCAGCTGGTTTTTAATAAGGAAGCACCTCGTAAGTTTATAACGTAAGTTAAGAAATAACACATACACACACACACCTCTATATATTTTGTTCCGTCGTTTATACGTGGTGAAGTGGGATGTAGTGTGCTTATTTTGTGTGGTGATACATAGTTAAAAGGTAAGTCGAAAATGTGTTTTACTGTTTGCCTGTAAAGTTCGGATAATTTGAAGTAATACTACCTTGAAAACAGAATTAAAATTGCATTTTAACTCATATTAAAAACAAAATTACTTGTACTACACAAGTTGCCTAACCTAAATAGTTTTCACGTATTTCTTTAATTTATTTAGGTGAATGCAGTTTTAAAGTCGGTATTCATGGTTATTTAATTAGTTTTGCGGACAAATTTAAAACACTTTTTCGTATTACTTATTTTATAACTAATCGTCACTCAAAATTAAGACAGACCGTTCTAACTCATCCTCTATCCATAGCATCTCCAGCGAGAGGGGCGAGAGTTGAACGACCCAATATCGCCAGTGTTGGCATGAAGGAGTGATACGATTACTGAGAGTATTATCCAGAGTCTCTTGTCTCGTAACTATAGCACAGATATGCACTGATACTATAGTTCCGTGAATTACTCCAACAAGCCTTGTTCGTCTTGTCGACACTACTCTCTTCCGCATCTTACATCACACTGCCTTGTAAATGCAAGTGCACAACTCTGGAACACTGTATCCGGTATTCCAAACATCCCTCCTACGTTTACCATCACAAACATGGCGTGCAAATATTCCCGTTGTCCAGTCGTCTGGCACTTCCATTAACCCCTGATCCATTTGTCCTTTAACCCTCTCGTTTTAAATTTAAAACTGCTCTACAAATAGAATGTTCGGAAAATCAACGCTCAAACTTCGTGGAAGTGATTTTTTATAAATAATCAAGTGGAAAATTTTATACCTAAACGGAATATTACCGGCAGTGTGAGTATGTGAGATTTGAGTTCAGAAAACGCATTTCCGTTACATGCCGAAAACGAAGCGTTAATGTCAGTTATAAGACATTTTGATAAATGTTACCGGGATCTTTGTCTGATGGAGAAAACATATTTTTAAGTCCCTATTTTCAAGGGGCGCGGTGGCCGCGGTGGCCAGACCATTCGCCTCCCACCAAGGCGATCCGGGTTCGATTCCCCACGGGGTCGGTCCCCTCCATACTCACCTCATGCCATCCCTCACCAACGCGGAGACCTCGATGTTAAGCGCTGACCGGAAATTTCTCACCCACTTTATTTTCATACAGTATGAAGCATGCTATATTTCCTATAAGTGATTTTTATTTGGAACTAGGGTGTATAATTTCCGAATAGACTGTAATTTTACACGTGAGTTGACAATGTTATGATGTTGATTAAGTAAATAAAACAACTCAAATGTGATACTTGCTGGAGGAAAGTTTTATTAGAAACAATGCAAAAGAAAAATAAAACAAGATTAGTGATCACAAATTTCAACAGTTAACTTTAGCTAAAATGTTTAAATACAGCTATTATTTAAATTTTTAAAAATCTGAGACAGGTGCTTCTTTCTTACAGTTTTACATTGTTAGTATAACGTGTCCTGCGATTGCTTCTGAAAGTGTTAGATAGCGGAACACACTCAGTACTAGGCTAGCTTAATGGATGTGTGTGTGTGGGGGGGGGGGGGGGTCACGCAAAAAAAATTATTGTTTTAATAATACGCACTTATAATATGCAGGTCAGAACGGTAGTAGTAAGAAAAACAATATATCTGTGGAGCGCAAGAGGGGATTAACTACAGTACTATGTTGCCACATTGTGTATATAAAATGTCATCATACAACATTTTACCACTAACATTTACGTCTCCAATTTAGAACAGAGTTAGTGCGGTATTTTTATTATGCGTTCGTTTCTCGACATCCTCTATGTTAGATGCTGGTCAGTTTCTTCGCTGATTTTCTGTTGCAGTAATATTTATTTTTATTTAATATTCTGGACTTACCCCAGAGCCCTGGCAAGAACAACGATAGGAATTTACTTGTTAGGCCTACATGTTAAATTATATATATATACCATCACTGACTTTTTGTTAATCTCAGTGAGGCCCTTACTACTATAGGGGCTTTAGTATTATTTTCCCAGTATCCTGAATACTGAGCAAATAAAGTATTCCAATGCTCAAAGAATACCCTAAAATACTCACTTATATATTTTTTACACATTTTTATTCCTGTAGCAGTATTTTCTCCATCCCAGAGCAGAAAGTGGTTATTTGTCAAAAGCGATATCTAGAGATGATGGTATATCGCGAAAATACTTTGCGCCAACATAACCTAGAAAACACTGTAGTTTCTTGCTACATGTATGATTGGGTTATATACGTTTGACACAACGTAGCTGTCTGCAGACCAGTAACAGGCATCAAATATTACAATAGCGGGATTCTTATTGACTCAGTCAAATAGGGCAACAGCGCCAAGTACAAGCTAAAGCCAGCAACCTTCTGGAAAGCTGAACGTAACTTGAAACCCAGCAAACAGTAACATTTTCCCGCGATAAACCTTCAGCTCTAGCGATATCATGTAAGGTGGCTGAGCCACACCTTATATACTAATAATTTCTTTGGAAGTTTTTGCAATGGAAAATTCATGATGAAACTCATTGTTTTGGATAAACGTCATTGACGCAATATGTCATATGAGAAAACCAAGAGGAAAAAGAAAGAAACGAGCCTAGCTTGGCTGTAGGCAACATTTTATTCACAATATAATTTTACAGTTGCGTATATGTTGACTCTTTCTTTAAATTATTTTATTTCGCTTGTTAGTTTGCTCGGGCGACTTAATGCTGCACTAAGTATTTATCCTAAACAATTTGTTTCATCCCACATAAAATAATTTAACAATATAAATTCCTTCTGTTATCTGGCCAGATTCCTGGGTAGGCCACGCCCTTTACCTCCAACGTTTAGCTAAGTGAGAGAGAGATTTTGGTCAGCGCTCAAAATCGACGTCTTCAGCACTGGTGAGGGGTGACATGAGGCGAGTATGGAGCGTCGACGGAATGAAGGGGTGGAGGAAACGGGAGATCCCCGAGAGACTTCGCCGACCAACGGCATCGTCCGGTACGATTCCCACATGCGAAAATCTGGCGAACGACCTCGCCGGGAATCGAACCTGGGTCGCCTTGGTGGGAGGCGAGAGGCCTGACCTCTCGACCACCGCTGCCCCGTTTAACTGAGCTCTATAGCTGCTAGTACAGAAATAACTTACCCTATACCTCGTAGGTACAATACAGTTTTTGAGGACTTGTTATAATTTACAGTTCCCCACCGAAAAACTGTGTTCAAGATTAGATATATCTGTACTTGCAAAAAATCTGATTTGCAGAAGATTGGTAATTTTTATTTTAAATTTAGCACTAAAAACATAAAAACAATTCAACGAGGTTTTTATACGTATCTTGACGTAGCCCATGACAGTGATATTCATTGTGAATTATTTGAATCATGTAAGTCAGTTGCTTATCCTTCCCAGTATAAAACAGTTTTGTACAAACTTTGACTTTGACTTTGACATGCCGTTATACAAAATCTATGAAAACTAAAAAAATTTCATCATTTCTAAAAATGGTCACAACGTATGTCTACAAAACAAACGATATCGCATACAAATTTAAAAATTACTAAAACAATTTCAATTTTTGGTGAACTTTCCTCTTAAATGATTAAAGTTTTACGAAAGAGTGTTTTTGAAGGTGTGTAGTAATTATATGATCTTTGAATGAACTGTGCAATGGGAGTGCATGACTGGATTCAGTTTCTTGGACGTACTCCATTGCAAATTGAATGACTGTCAAAGAAAACTAAACAAATAAACTGAATCCAGTGTAGTAATGATCTTCGCCGCCTCCAGCTCTGCTATATTTTATCTAGTGACACAGCAGCTCCAGAACTGTATCAGCCTCATATATCATGGCTGGGTCCCCTCCTGCTGTGTAGATGATGGATTAAGCACCAGCTTCCTCCGGAGTCATCATATTATACCCAGACACAACACGCCGTGATCCCCCCTCCCTTCGCAAACACACGTCTACTACACGGGCAATTCCTACGCGTGTCTGCACCCGCCTACATAAACACAGCAAATCTCTTTAAAACAAAATATTTAGCCAAAATTTTTAAACAGATGTTTTGCCCGAGTGACTTATTTCTTGGACGCTATCTCTTGACGCCAAATAATGCAATTATTATTTCCGACCCAATAAACGAATGTGTCACTATGACAGAATGTTTACTTATAAAGTTGGCAACCAGTTACTCTTTCATGCTTACTGTAGTTAGGAAATACAGGAATATGTGTCTGTCCGCATGTACGTATGTGTGAATGAATGCTACCACAGATAACCCGTATTCCGAATTTCGCCAAACCTAGCACACCGGTACACATAGCACTTAGTAAGGTCATCTAACTTATTTGAAAATGGCGGGAATTTGAAAATAAATTGAAGGTGGGGCATATCTCGGTAACCACATGACTGATTCATACCAAATCGTATACGTAGCTAGGTAATTAATTACCTAATTATTGAATTTGAGAAGACGATAGCATGGCATAAGTAAGTAGGGCCTAACATGTTTTGTCTTGTTTCGACAACTACTTGATTAACTGTAACCAAATCAATTATTTAGCCAGATCATTAAAATTTTTATATCAGCAGGGTTTATTGTTGTGGGACATCCGTTTTGGAAAACAGCATGACATTTTATTAAGTGTTGTAGATCATATTCAGAGTACTGCCACAGCAAAAGTACACAACTTTAATACTTGGATAGTTTAACAGTGACATTTGGGTTAATATTCACCATCATTTAGTAAAGTAGGTTCATTAGCAGAACCACGATTTTTTTTTGCGAAAAAAAAAAAAAATAGCCGTTTGGTTCAAATGCCTTATGTGCACATCTTCAGGTGTGCACATCTTCAGGTGTGCACATATTCAGTAGAGATAGGATATTTTCGCTAAATTATTTATGCAGCACTTTGTTTCAGTGCCTTACGTGCACACCTGCATCTCTGCTATGTGGTCAGTGATTGGATGCCGTAACACCCAGCGTGTGGAGGTTAAACCCGCATATCACAGACGTGTTGTGTGGCAGTTATCCGTGTACTGATTGGCACAGTCAAATGACTAATGACTCTGCACGAAATACTCTTGTCAATAGCCATGAATTTGAGCTGCAGGTGTGCTTGTAAGGCACTGAAACAAAGTGGGGCAAAAATAATTTAGCGAAAATATCCTGGCTCTACTGATTAGTATTCTGCTGGTAACTTCTTAATTATTTTTTACAGGCTTCCAAAAAAACTGGATGCTACAATTTATTTTTAGAGTTAATTTATGCTTAATAAGAGTCTTGGTCGGTGTCGAATTTCCACCTTCGACGCGTGGAAACAGCGTAGTGATAAGAGGCAGTGTCCCACGCTTGACGAGAAGCATATCGCCTCTATTCGCAGCGCGCCAAACTGGCGTGCAAGGTTTTCCTTGTAGTGTTTTTCCTACAGGACTTATATTATAGCGGTGACCGCATTTTATTTTTGAATAGTATGAAATACAGACCAACGCATGCCTCCCTCTTTGCACTTTACGAATGTAGGTAATATTTTCGGAGTTAGAGCAGTCTAAAAAAAACAGTTTGTAGCAATTTTGAGAGGCCCGAAAATCATATGATAAAATCCGCAAACAAAAAGATGTTTTTATTAATTTTTCTAGACACGACCACAGACTAGATAGTAATACAGAAGTGAAATGACGTGGCGGCTTATTTGATACGGGTGAACTTCGCCGCTTATTGGCTGCCTGAAGTTGTTGATACCAGCCCCGTGTATGTTTGGCTCCTGCATGTCACGGCAGGTTTCCTATTGGTCTGGCTGCTGGCTAGCAGGACAGCCGCCTTACGCTGATTGGCGGTAGGCGTTTCCAACATGTTTCTGGCGTGTCTGACTCAGTTTGCCTTCCTACCGTCTATTTAACTACTGTATTCCTAAATATTCTAAGACATGACGATCTACAAAAACTGCCACTTAGACGCGAACAGTCTGTACCGCACAGATCGCCACGTCACTGCGCTTCTGTACATATGACTGTTCCGCGGCCACGGCGAGGCGTGATCTACAGACCACAGGGGCAGACGTTGACCAGAGGCAGACCGTAGGAAGGGCGCCGTCTGTTGACCTAGGTGTGTGACGTGGCAGGGTCGCAGCAGGGTATCGAACCACTGAGCGCTGGAAGGAGCCAATCAATAACTGCGCCTACGTCCCGCCAGCCAGCGAGGCAACACACCACCCCGTCTAGTCACCGACACTCATGCACCCTTCTTCTTATACGCGATTCGGGATAAAGTGATCACTCGAAATTGCCCTGCCTTCAGTTTTGCAGTGGTTTCGAAAATATTTTTTAACACAAATTAATACATGTATAAAAAATTCATTCTTACAGTTTTAACACTTATATATCATCGTTTGTATCTGAATTTTTCTGTTGCAATACACCAAACGGAATTGTTAGATTTTTGCCCTTGAATTATCACATATTTTGCTGCCAAAATAAGCCAAAATGAAGAATAATAATTTTTACTGGCAAACGGTAAATTAATTTTTAAAAACTCTCTGGCAAAATTATGTATCGTATGACTGTTCACAGTCTCAAATTTTTTGCAAAGCATTTGATTAAAAAATATTTGAATTATTTGCAGTTGTTTGAAATAAATGAAAGATCATGGCCTTAAGTTCTACTTTCAGCCAATTAGTATCTTTCCGCGTAACGACTGACGTCGGGACATGTCTAACATCTCTGGACACGTCATTTGATATTTGCGCGTGTAACATGAAATGTGCATTCAGTACAAATAAAAGGGTTTGTAATTATATAAAATATATTTATGTCTAATTCGGTTGATTTCGTTTTAGTATTGTAAAAATTTAAAAGGAAATTGCGCGGAACTATATTGCGTAATTTCGCTGCCAACCATACAAGCCTTAGTCAACTGTAGCTTAAGTAAATTATATGCAGTAACGGCTAGTGATATTTTTCAGATGTAAAATTTTTAGTGCTCACTTTATTCCGAACGACCTATATTTATTATTATTACAAACAGTGGAGCATCTGTACTGCCCATTAGTACACGCTCGTTGATGTGTTGCCAGATGGTTGTTTGATATTTACCCCCCAAACCTTTCACTCACCACCAAATACTTTTTAAGAGAAACCTCTACTTTTGAATAAATTATGTAATATTTTTTATTCCATGCATATTACGACTAGAGACCCGGAAATTTTATGAATTCGTTTGAGAAGTCGTTAGGTTTACTGTATAACACAAATAAAAGCTCATTACTTTTGCGACTGGGTAGCCGCTAACTGAAAGTCTCACTTGAGGACTGTACACCAACACCAGACCTGCAAGGAAACATCCGCTGACTTCCGCGTTATCTTTCCTGATGTATAATTGCTAATTGGTCACTCGGTATAGTAACAGCTAATGAACAAATTGCTGAGGACTATGAAGTCCAGCCGGCAAGTCGTCGAACCCATGAAATTTCCTCTCTTTAGTTATAACCAACTGATCAATTACCGTCACTATCGCATCAGTTATGCAGTCGAAAGATTATTTTAATTTAAAATCACACTAGCAATACATTTGTAACACCGATTTAAAAAAATTAAAATAATTCAAGACAAAAAATTTGTTTTGTGTATTAGTGCAACATTAAGTTCAGATTAAAAAAATTAAATCGTGATATATTTTCATATGAAAATAATGTAAAATTAGTTTCATATGTAATACACAATTTCTCATATACGCAAGTATGAAATGGTCCTTTAATACCTCAGCACAATATATTTGTAGTCTTAGCAACTAATTTTATAGCTAGACATGTAAACAAATTATTGTAGCATAATGTCCGACGTGGTTTAACAAATTCCAGACGCTAACACAGTCTTTGTATTTATTTTATCATCCGGTATATGAATATATGTTTTAAAACTAGAAGTGATAAACTATTAAATAGCATGACTAAAATATATTGTTCAGCACCAACCAAAATCACATAAAAACATTAAATACTACAAAATTCCTCCTATTAATTCTTCCTCCCAAAACTTATCACAAGAGAAAAAAATCTTCCCTTCTTTTTCCTCGATTCACGTTGCGATATCCAGCATAATAACAATTCCAAAGGCAACAAATAAATTCCACACAATTCCACACCCTGTGAAGAATTCAACGACTTAATGAATACATCATTTTTTCACATTCATGCCACGCTGACAACTTGACAAGATTTATGGGGCAATATTCTTTAAAAAATTTACGTACAATACTTTCTTGAAAAACTTATGATTAAAATTGATCTGCGAAAGTACTTTATAACACTTGACAGGTATAACTGACTAAAGAAACTCATCCCACAATATTTTCACTAAATTTTGTCAGGGATTGTATCTGGCTTTACTTAAATGTTTACAGTTAAGTGCCCAAAGAATCGTCAAAGCTTGCCGAAGCTATACAAATACAGTACAGCAGGGCTACCAAGTTTGCAGCCCCCAGAGTTAAAAATGAAGAATGGAAGTATAAGAATTAACTTCACTGTGGGAAAAATTTAAACGTAAGCCTTTCAAAAACGTATTACACGTTAAATTTATTTTTGGCAGACAGTTTAACAGTTTTAATGCTAAATGTTTAAAATAAAAAAAAGACGTTAAAATGTACATTTCTCTAAAAATTTAATGCACGAATACATTTTTTTCAAACATACTTTATCTGTAGCAGTTTTTTCATCAGATATATTTTGTAGAGTAGTGTGAATATGAAAGAGTAGTTTTCAATTTGAACAGTTCAGAAGTAGTGTTATTTAGCTTTGATTACTCAGAGTAACTTCGTGGCCACAAGCAATGAAAGACAGAGTTCTTTATGTTTCATTGAAAGCGAAGTCACAAGAGATGGAACCTGTCGGCACAGAGGCAGGCGCATTGCTTTAATAAATTATCCACACAAGCGAATGTACTCCACCGAAAATCTGGTTTAGGCTTTCAATAGCTAAAGGAAATACCATAATCACCAAACTTGTTTATGAATTTTAAATTATTTTTAACATCACTGATCTCTCGATTGTGTTCATATCGTATATATCATAGCTGTATACTTCATAATAATATATCGGAAATTTTTGAGATAAGTTTTTTTTTCCACCGTCTTGTTTCAATGTCTTACGAACACGTAGCATCAGTTCAAATCGTCCAGTCAGAAACGGATCCGAGGAGCAGTGTTTTCAAATACAACTTGCCACGGAATATTTTCGCGGGAAATGAGGGTAGGGAAGGAGGCCTATTCGTAATTTGCAAGAGCCAGTGATTTTTGGTGAAAATAATTCTGTACCACTTTGTTTCAATGCCTTACGTGTACATCTGAAACTGTGCTTCATGGTTATTGGGATATAGTATTTGAGCAGCGGCGCGACTATGTCAGTCGGAACAAGGTCATTGAGACACCACGCGGCTGTGATTAGTGGGCTGAACCTCAACACGTTGACAGTTAAGGGAGATTGATCCCTGTCAGATCGGTTTTACGGTTTTTCTTATAAATCAGGGAATAGGCACATTGTTTTACTTTTTTTACGCTGACAAGGCATAGTTTATTGTTTCATTCACTTTTTGCAATCCATATGGCATTTTTTCTGTTAATGTTGCGGCCTCTGTGTCGCTCCCGTAAATAAAGCAATATTTCCTTTTCAGCCATTTCCCGTTGCAAAGTAATGAATATATTATGGTTCCAGCAATTACAGGAAATCGATTAAGTTTGTCTCTATGTCTTGTCGTGACAAAAATTTTGATACATCGACTGGAGCAGAAGTTATCGAGAAGAAACAGATAAATCCAAGGTGGTAGGGATCAATACCCCTTAAGAGTACTGTGTACTGGTTTGAAATGTCTGTGTTTGACGCCCAGGAACAGCGGGCTGATAAGAGCCAGAGCACCACTCTTGATGATAGGCACATAGTCTCTATTCGCAGCGCTAAACTGGCGTGCAATGTTTTCCTACAACTCTTTATCCTATGGGTAGAGACTGGAAAATTTCGCGAATTCAATGTCCTGTAGGTTAGAATCCGTCATACTATGCATACTCAAGCCCCGTTTATTCGTTCAATGCCTGCTGTTCCACTGTGTGTTTGCTAGTGGACAAATAGTAGTGGCTTGAGTATCCATAGCACAATGGATTCTAGCCTGCAGGTCGCTGAAACCGCGACATTTTCCAGTCTTTACCTGTGGGACTTTAACCGGTGACCCTGAAATTTTATTTTCGAATAGTATGAAGTAAAGACCATTTCACGCGCCTCATTTTGTAATGTACGGATTCAGGTCGTATTTTTTTCAGAGTTACAGCAGTAAAAAAAAAAAAAAAAAAAAAAAAAAAAAAAAAAAAAAAAAAAAAAAAAAAAAAAAAAAAAAAAAAAAAAAAAAAAAAAAAAAAAAAAAAAAAAAAAAAAAAAAAAAAAAAAAAAAAAAAAAAAAAAAAAAAAAAAAAAAAAAAAAAAAAAAAAAAAAAAAAAACTAACAAATACACTGAATTTTCAAAAAGTGGCATACGTAGTTTCAAGTGGGTATTCTTTTCATAGATAACAACAACAAGAATGAGTTCGGCGGTTTCGTGTATAAAAGTATTCACGTGACACGACACAACACCGTCCAACGGCTAAGTACACATACAATAACTTGAACAACGAGAATAGCTGCAGATGTCCACGTAATACATTGAAACTAGTCGGCGCAGAAGTTTTAACACCGGAAATCACTGCTTCTAGTAATAGTTAAGCGACAGTGGAAAATCGCGAGAATCTTCGTGCCAGTGTAGTGCGCACAACGATGTGGCGACCTGCGCCCTCGTATGATTGTATGATGGTTATATTGTTGTATTTTTCCGTTACGAAAATAATATTAGCTCAGCCAGTTTTCCCATAACTGCGTTTCGATGTCAAAATCTGCACATCTTTACTTCATACAGAACTTGAGAAAACCAGTAGACATAATGAATTGAAAAATAAAATCACATCAAAACTACATGTGACGGTCTACAAATTGAAGTATATAAAACCCATACTAAAATACAGTATGTTTGTATTCAGAAAAAAAGTGCTAAAAGTAACAAAAATTAGCCAATTTTAGAAAAAATTTTAAAATAAAAAAAAAGTGATGGGTATTTACATATTTTAAGCAGTAGCTCGGAACATGTAGTTATAATGCAAATTATATCATTTCACAATGTTTATAGGTTTTTAAGTTTTGTATGAAGCAAAATATACAAATTTTGACTTCAAAATGCCGTAATAGGAAAACTGGCAACGCTAAATTTTTTTTTGTAAGAGGAAATTTTACTCCCAAGTAACATCAGAAAACTAACACTATTTCATACATAATTATACACAATTGTAATTTATTCCCACTTGAACACTCTTTAATAATTACAAGCATTCAGTAGCAATGCACCACTGACCCGGTCAGATTGGCTATACGCCAGTAACTAGGAACAAACAAAATTCGCGTTATTTTCTGACAGCTGACTAGACTCCAAGTGACTATAGGCACACACGGACACACGTAAACGACAACACATAAAAGTTCGTGGCCAATTGAATCGCAGGTAATGCTTTGTTGTGTACAGGAAAGTGAAGTTTAGTCTGCTGTCAAATGATAACGCGGATTTTGCATGTGTCTGCCGATAACGTAAGAAGAACGTCACATGTGGATGGACATGTTATACTGAAGACTTAGCAAGCAGTCAACTTTTGTCGCGATATCTGTGTGCCTAGTTAAGAAAGTTGGCAAGGTTATACCGGCCTAGCAGCTGTGTTGTGTTGTTACAATAGAGGCGAGCTGGCCAGTTTCATCGGGGAAGTCCTGACTTTCCTCGTCCTCAAGGCGAGCCAGGTACAACATGCGCTCTATTGTCTCTCTCTCTCTCTTGTTTCCGCTGCCAATATATCTCTAACACAAGTTGTCTCTAGAGTTCTGAGGATACATGTGTCGTATCTCCCTTCTTACCTGACTCATATTGGCTTGTCATACTGGACGAATTGTTTGCTCAGGACACTGCAATTTGCGTGTATTTTTACAAAAACAGTTGAAAAAAAAAAGTACAATTTTTAGCGCTAAAAACAATGTCCTTGTAAAATATACGAATAGTATAGAAATATTAAAAATTGGATAACCTTTTTGTAGATATACAAATGTCTTTTCAAAATTATTTATTTTAGTGTAAACAGCGACTGATAAATTGTTTCAGTATCTGTAAATCAGTCTACATTTGGTAATGCTAAGGTATGATATTCATGTCTTGCTTTAGTAAATATATTATCGTTTAATTATCTTAACCTCTTAGGTTTCACTGTAAATTATTTTGCCTCAGTGGTTACTGAGGTCTATTGTTTGTACGTACATAATACAGCAAAACTATAACTTCCTACACGCAGTTAAATGATAGTTCTGAAACAAAACCGTTTGTTTATTAATTACTAAGAGTTGACCAGTGTACAGTACAGAGGCATACAACTTTATGCTTCTTTTCCAGCTACCTTAACTTTAGCCGGGCCGCACACACAATTTTTTTTTTTTTTTCGGAGAGGAGTCTGTTCCATAAGTAATAGATTTTGGATTTATATACTTCATTTCTAGGCTATGTTATACTTAGACACTGGAGAAATTTGCGGGTTAAACGGCTGAAACAGACAACAGCTGTTCATTGGCTGCCTTCTGACACGATAGTAGCCCTTGCATTAAGTTACTTCATTATTAGGGACTGGAAAATTTCGCAAATTCAATTACCTGTAGGCTAGAATCCATTGTACTATGCATACTCAAGCCCCGTTCATTCGTTCGTTGCCTGCTGTTCCACTGAGTAGCAGCTAGTTGACTAATAGTCGTGGCTTGAGTATGTATATAGTACAGTGGATTCTAGCCTACAGGTAATTGAATTCGCGAAATTTACCAGTCCCTACGTCATTATTACTGTCGCAGTGCCCTCTAAGAAATGTCAAATAAGTAGAGACATGCATAGAGACATGAAAATTTCACGTTTTCTTTTAGGCGCAAGCTAGCATTCACGAAACTATGGGTCTGTATCAGGTTCACAATTGGCCGTTGACTTACTCGACACTTCCTGGAAGTAACCGAGACAATTATAAAACTGTAGCTGAATACAGGCCCATTTCACAGTGTCAGCGAGCAGCTAATAAACAACTGCTGTCTGCACATTGTCACATATATTCCTGGAGGCTAGCCTACAGCTCAGTGAACCCGCTATTTTTCCCGTCTCTACAAATAAGTCTGGGGCCAGTTACGAAAGTGTCACAAACTTAACAGTTGTTTGAATACTAGCTTGCGCCCAAAAGAAAATGCGAAAATTTTCAGATCCCTAGTTATATGACTGAACTACAGTAATCATTACATTCTAATACACCAATGGAAAATGTCAGGTTACCCCAAATTTGGGAATGTTATGAAGTAACACCAATTCCCTCCACCAATTTATTGGGATGTTGCTCGGGAACTCTCCACCGGGAAAATTTGGATTTTAACCTGCTAAATGGTGCTATTTAAGCAGTTTTCTAAAGTAAGAGAAGTCTGGACTCCATTTCACTAATGAATGTAGTGTAAGTTCAAACATTTCAGGGAAGAGAGAAAAAAAAAAGGGAGGGGGAACTCTGGCCCAATGTCCCCTCCTTATATGCGGCTCTGAATATAAAGTGACAACTCCCCGTGTTCTGAGTACTCGAATGTGCCTAGCTTACTTGCCCACCCTGTTGCAACCTCATCGAGAACAATGGGCGACTCCCGTGTTGTGGACGTGGACTAAGATTGTTTGCACTTCTAGGTTAACTTTCCATTGTTGTGACACAGCGCTACTTCGAGAATAAAACATTACCCGAGTCCAGTCTCAACATGAAGCACTGGCAAAGTCGAGCGTGTTCTGAATACTAGTAACGTCTTGAAGCGAGTCTAACCGCGTGCCTAGAGATCGAGGCACGAAGCACTGCAGAGGGACCGCGTGGCCGAGGGGTCAGACCTCTCGCCTCCCACCAAGGCGATCCGGGTTCCACTCCCAGCGGGCTCGGTCCCCGGATCTTCGCAAGCGGGAATCGTGCCGGACGATGCCGCTGGTCAGCGGGTTTTCTCGGGGATATCCCGTTTCCCCCGCCCATTCATTCCGGCGCTGCTCCATACTCACCTCATGTCACCCCTCACCAGCGCTAAAGACCTCGATGTTAAGTACTGACCAAAAATCTCTCACTCACTCAGGAAGCACTGGACTGACTTGCAGTGTTTGTTATCTACAAGACATTAAGGGCGCCGTCAACCAAATACGTTGTAGTTTATTCATAAATACGTTTTTTTTGTTAACATAGGAACGCTACTCGTCTGCTACGTTTTTTACGACAAGGGACATTAATGCGGTGAAAATACCGCAGTGCCGCACTATGGTCTCAGAATATTTAGGAATACAGAAGTGAAATTAGCCAGCAGACTGGCGAACTCAAGTCTCACACGCCAACTAAATGTCTTCGCTGGCCAGCAACATGGCGGTACAAATACCACTAATCAGCGTAAAGTGGCTGCTATGCTAGGCGGCAGCCAGACCAATAGGAAACCTGCCGTAACATGCAGGAGCCAAACATACACGGGGATGATATCTACAGCCTCTGGCAGCCAATAAGCGGCGAAGTTCGCCCGTATCAAATAAGCCGCCATGTCGTTTCACGTCTGTATTACTGTATAGTCTGTGCTATGGTACACACGACCTACAAACTCAGTGCGGACAACAGCTCAAAAACTTCCAATCAGAAACCAAACGAACTTAAATCATGTTCCAAAATTAACTAAAATAGGTCTATTTTTTTCACGCGAAAATAAATTAAAATGAATTGCTACATCTTAATATATTATGTCAGCTAAAAAGGAATCGCTAGACGATAAGGAAATCATCAGTAACATGTGCCACAAAAATATTGATTACAATTAGACTAATAAAATCTTAATATTTTCAAACAGTAACTCCAAATAAATAGGATTTTTATCTACGAAACGCACCTTTAAAAACTTCCAGACTTAGGGCCGGTCTTACCACCTCTGGGTAACATCTGGGTAAATTTTATCTCCTAGGTAGACGACAAAATGCGTCTTACGAACTCTAGATAGGCCTAACTAAGGGATAAATTTCTGGCTATTTTATCGGGAGGTTGAAGCTCTGGATAAGGTGTACACTGCAGTTAAGTATGGGGACGAAAATATCATATGTTAATTTTTTAACCTTGTTTGTACTGTTTTGAAATTAGTTTCTTGCGTCAAAAGAATGTTTCGGTTATGTTTCTCGTAATTTCAAATTGTGTAGACTTCTCATACATGCAAAATTATGTAAGAAGTGTAGGATCATATATGTGAGAAGAAAATTGCCACGAAGTTTTACGAGCATATGCCGAAGTTGTGTTTTGAAGTGTGCTGAAAATAAAAAATGTCCGTTAATGTCTGGGTTTCAGACGACAGTATGGTAGAATGACATAATTCAGTGCTTTATTTATGAAAATCGTCATTTATATAATGAAAGTGAGATACGTTAGTGTGGTGTTTGCCAATTGTCTGTTGGCCTACACAATTTGTTGCAACCACGGCCGTACTGGATGTAATGTACGTAATTGCTTCCCGAATTCCACATAAGTTTTGTAACTCGTGTAATAAGGTAGGCCTATATATGAGTAATGGCTTTCGTTTAGCGATTCATAATGAAATCGTCATAAATAATTTATAAATAATACAATAGGCTTACTTGTGTGTTGTGCATACACATGATAGTCATACAAGGACTTTACCATAAATTTGACTAGGCTGTGCCTACATAAATTGCAATTTCAATGTTAACCAAGGTAGGTGTGATTTATGTAGACAGCAAATATATATCAATAGTTAATGACACTGAATTACTAGTCTCATGAAAGACTTTAAACTAAATGTGTAGTCCTCCCATCTTATGAAATAAAGGGAATCCCAACAAAATCACTCTTAAATAAGGCTCATGCAATGTGGTATGTGGAAATGAAACAAGTAAGTAAAACTGGATTTATTAAAATTACCCTAACCCTAAAACCAAGTTTTCTGGGTAAGTTTGAAAGATACTGTTGCGTGCCATGTACCTGGAGGCCAGTGGTCGGCGGCTGTTTCGTAACACCTTGAGGGCTGGCCGATGATTCAAAGCCCGGGTGGCTCATAGTGGGAAGCCCGCCGAAACTACGTCATAGATACCTGTCCCAACTGCGTCTTAACCCTTCGAGGGCGGCCGACGTGACTACAAGCACATCCGAAACATGATGAAATATCTATTTTTAGACCCCTGTAATGCGGGGAACACCCGACTGTCTGGGCTAGTATAAAAGCACATAATCGGCACATTTGAGAGAGTTCGCTATTGGAAGTGCTAGAGGAAGGTGCTACGCCTGTGGAGAGAGACTGGTGAAGACATCTTGGTGACGTCAAAGTCTACTGTGAGGCGGCAGGGGGCTACCTTCGGAGCAGTGTTTGGCGATACAAGAGGACTGCTGCGGCGGGCTGACAGGCGAAGAGGAGGTGCGCGACGGGAGTCGAAC
>PNEQ01033171.1:0-21576 GCA_003012365.1 Medauroidea extradentata
GCTTTTTTTTTTTTTTTTTTTTCAAGATTTTACTTTTACGTAGTTTTGCTTTAATTAATTAGAAATTGTAATTTAAAGGTTTGCAACAGCCTGTAGGCCTACTCTTAAATTATATTATGTCATGTTAGTTTAATTTACAGATGTTGGCATACACATGAAGTTGTTATGTAAACACAACAGTTATTTAGCTCTACATTCTAAAATAACTTTAAATGACTTTTTTCTCAGCCAAAAATTTATAGGATCATTAATTGAATTAGCTTCTATAGTCGACACAGTATAAGTTTGCCTGGTTTTGGCATTTCTCTTCTGAGTAAGATGCCTGGCAACTCTTTTGTGTTGACCTTTAAACTGTCATGATTTCCTGGAAAAACAGGGTCTCTGCAACCCTGTTTACAGACACGCTTCTCAGAAGTGAAATGTCACAACCAGGCAAACTTACACTATAGACACTATACGAGAGGGTTATTCTTTCCTGTCGTAACTTTCTAAACGGGGCGGTTGGCCAGCCTGCCGCACCTTCAGACGTTTACAAGACTCGCGACGGTAGGGTGGGTAAAACGAGATTTTGGCTTCAGATGTTCAAACAGCAACAAGAGTAAAGTTTACACGCATCCGATAACTCACGAGAGGAGCCTTTCGACCAACTCGACTATTGGCAGACGAACGCGGAAATAATGACAGTCAACATAACCGAAACAAACACGAAGTGCAACTGAATGCAGTAAGTTCTAAACGTCGAAGAAACAAGCACGAAACGAGTACTTTAGATTATATAAGTAAAAGAAAAAATGTGTACAGTAAACATACAAACCGAAACCACAATAAAGTAAAACTGAATACATGTTCTAAACATCGAATTGAAAAAAAATTTAATGCGTGAAGAATGTACTGTGGACATCACATTTAGTAATATATTTAACGTGCATAAAATATGTAGGTGTTTTAATTACAGCAGTAGTCAAACCTTGAACTGCATTACAGGCAATCCTGGTGATCGACAAAACCTTGTCACATGACTAAGGAAACCTATTCTAATCCCAACTCGTGAATTTTTGTAAACGTCTGTTGATATGCCACCTGGGGTACACGCCCCTTGCAGAAGCGGATCCAGCTCTGGGTTTGAAAAAAAAAAAAGGGTGGAGAGGGCTTAAAAATCAGATTCGCCTAAACCACAAGCCAAAAACGGGTTGTCCAAAGGTTCCCCCCGGAAAAAAAATTTGGATTTTAAGATGGCGTGGTACATAATTCAACGCTAAAAACATTAATCTATAACTGTAGGTTTCTTAAAGCCAGTTAGCGAAAATCAAACAATAGCAATCCTAGACAATAGTTTTAGCCAACGTTTTTAAACAAATTTGTTTCCAGGGTTATGAACTTCTGAAGCACAATCTCTGACGCCGGAACCTCGTGCATTTAACTGCGGCGCAAGAGATCACGCGTAACGAATTAGTAATTCGGAATAAATATTTACTCATCACGTTGGCAAATACCATTATCTAGAATTGCCATTGAGTATTTTATCCATATTGGCTTCGAAAAAAGCGAAGAAATCAATTAATGTTTTCAGCGTTTATTTATCAACCACGCACTCTTATGGTGCAAAATAATGCTATCTAAGGAGATTCTGAACCAAAAAAATTAATATATAGCTTTAAGAAATTGTAACGTTTTAAGAATAAACTACTGCCTTGCGAAAACTTTATGATGATATAAAATAAGTTGTCTACATTTTTAAACGTTTGCTTCCATATGTCTTCATAATTGTGTTGACTCTTGAAATATACACTTTAATTTTAATGAATAACATACCTAATTACACTAAACACTTTGGAATCTAAAGAGTAGGAAGTTCTATGTAATATTATGGAAACAATTAATTTACTATCCATTTTACGAAACACCCTTTTGTAAACAGCAATCTGAGTTACAAATGCTTTGACCTAAGTTAGCCTACACACGAAATGAAAATGAAGAATCTTGTAACATTTTGACGTGATCGTACAGCATGCAGCAATGTTTTTGGCTTTTAGTGCCACGAGTTATTAGATCAAAGTATCGTCCAAACATTTCACAATCACCATCGCTCATTTCGCCCTCGCCAGCAATGTTGCTATCAGGTACAACATGTTTCCTTTGACAGCTTCCAATTGGACGGAGTTATACATGCAAACCAACCCACAGTTCAATGGATCTCCATAAATAGGGGCCGCGGTGGCCGAGAGGTCAGACCTCTCGCCTCCTACCAAGGCGATCCGGGTTCGATTCCGGGCGGGGTCGGTCCCTGGATTTTCGCATGTGGGAATTGAGCCGGACGATGCCGCTGGCCGGCGGGTTTTCTCGGGGATCTCCCGTTTCGGCGCTGCTCCATACTCACATCATCTCCATAAATTCATCACAAATATCTTCTATGTCCCAACATTGCCACATTTACCGAAGATATTTTAAAACAGAAGCTATTGCATCGATAAATAAAATGTAGCATCTCACGCGTGTTCTTTTCCAAGGACATATTTTGGATGTTCTCCTCCGTCACAGACTAAATAGTAATACAGACGTGAAATGACGTGGCGACTCGTTTGATACGGGCGAACTTCACAGCTTATTGGTTGCCAGAGGTTGTTGATACCAGCCCCGTGTATGTTTGGCCACTGCATGTTACGGCAAGTTTCCTATTGGCCTGGCTGCTGGCTAGCAGGGCGACTGCCTCACGCTGATTGGTGGTAGGCGTCTCCGCCATGTTGCTGGCCAGGGAAGCCATTTTGCTGGCGTGTGTGACTGAGTTCGCTAGCCTACCGGCTATTTCACTTCTGTATTCCTAAATATTCTGTGCTACTGGCATGTCGATGGTGAAGATGCAAAACCTCGTATGTCACATTTGGAAAGAGCTCAGATGGGCGGATGAACTGGAGATAAAATATTACTGGCGCGGAAGGAATTCTACAGCCCTTTAGTTTGCATCAATACAATAAAATGTGCTTTGGAAAAAATAACTAATTTATTGGACACTCTTTGTTGTTGCCGAAGAACAATGCGTAAAAATGTAAATACTTCCAAAAATTGACATACGAGGTTTTGCATCTGCACCATCGATGTGGAGTATACCTGTTCCCTACCAGTCTAATGTACCACAGAGAACTCAGTGTTGTGTATAGTGACTGTTTATCACCTCAAGCCTGGGAACACTACCAGGATACGCCACTGATAACTACGTTCAAATTATGCATCACAATTAGATAATAAATAGAATGTTACAGCAAACTAATAAGTATATTTACTGGCCAGAAGAATTCAAGTTTTGGTAAACATTTGGATGGAGTTACGCAGAAGGGAGCCAATCCACAAATTTCTGCAGCTGAGATATTCAAGCGCAAAATCTACTGTGTCCGTATAAACCTTATATAAATCATATTTTCTGGTCTCATATTTATTCAAATATTATTATTTAATTACGTCTTTTTTTCTAGGAAATACTTCTTACATTCTTCTACTTGGTGTGATTATCTCAAAATAAATTACTCTGTGGATTGGTTCCGTTCTGCACAGCTTCGTCCAATTATAGGTTTTGGAGGGGGGGGGAGGTGAACCTCCCTGGACCTACCACTGACCCCTTGTCCCCCTCCCCCTAAAAAAATCCTTCTAAATCGGGCACTGAACTCAGCTGTATCTAGGAAGCCACCTGGAAGGGAAGGAAGTGTATTGGACGACACCTGCCAGCTGTAGCGATTCTTCATCTGTCAGCTCGAGTGCTCTCGGTTATCCACTGTCATCCTGTTATTATGTAGGGTAGATATGCGGGGGACTGTTAACTTGCAGAGCCTATCTTATCTCTCCTCTCTCTCGCGTTATCTCTGCACTGCGGGACACGGGACTTCCTAGCGGCAGATACTTTCACTCATCTACCCTCCTCCCCCACCGACATCCTTACCAACCCTCATCAAACACCCTGCCGAGCATATATTTATTATTTTTATTTACAAACATCGCTTGGCTGGCAGGAAAGGGTAGTCGTTAAGTTTTTTTATTTAAACGGGGAGTTCACCGAAAATCTTAAGTGTTTTAATAATTCTTGCATTTATTAGTTTTATTTATATAATTATTTTATAGCGTCCAAATTCAACCTCAGGCTGGTTTACAATTGGTATGTAGTTAGAAACTATTAACATTTGTAAACAAATATTAATTACGAATATTACAGTAATGTTACACAAACCCTGCATGAAACTTATTATTGTAAGCATTATGAGTTTTAAAATATAAGTAAACAAATAATTACTAAAATCGCAATATTTTGAATAAAACAGACAGATACTAAACTAAACACATGGGAAAAAATATAAAAAGAAAATGTCAAGAAAAAATGCACGGGTTTTCGTAATCATTATCTATTGGAACTGATTATGTATGTTGGCACCTGGGTAATGATTTTTTATTGAGTAGTGAAATGATATATTCTTTGGTTTGCCGTGTGAAGCCATTTAGAATTGAAGGTGAGGTGGTTTGTTTTATAGAGATTCGCTGCGACTATTCTTAACTGTAATAAAAAAAATAACTTTCATAATTTTGTATAATAGCGTGTTTTTATGTACGAAAATACAACCAACAAACTTACCGAAATGAAGAAAAATTCTCACTGAAGAGCAGTGCCATGGATTACGATATTTTAAAAAAATTTTCAAAAAATTAACAATTGGTTTTATTTTCAATTCGTTAGTTTTATTAAATACAAAAAAAAAATCATGAGTTATTCGTCAGTGTGAACTTTTTCATTTCGGTAAGTAAGTTGGTTTTTCTTTCTTGCATAAAACCTTTTTTTATGCAAATTTTTACTTTAAGAGTGCGTGGTAGATAATTACACGGTGAAAACATCAATTTATTTCTACGCTTTTTTCGAAGCCAATATGGATAAAATACTCGATGACAATCCTAGATAATGGTATTTGCCAACTTTATGAGTAAATATTTATCCAGAATTACTAATCCGTTACGCGTGATCTCTTGCGCCGCAGTTAAATGCACGAGGTTCCAGTGTAAGAGATTGTGCCTCTGAAGTTCGTAACACTGGAAACAATATTGATTAAAACGTTGGCTAATACTATTGTCTAGGATTGCTATTGTTTAATTTTCGCAAATTGGCTTAAAGAAACCTAACGCTATAGATTAATGCTTTTAGCGTTGAATTACGTACCACGCCCTCTTAAAATGTCATAGTAAAATTTTATCGGCGGGAATCTTGCACGCTGATTCTGCGCTTTTGATCCGCGACTCAAGGTCGCCCTTATAGCTCCGTTGCGTCTGAACCTCTACGCGCAGGTAGGACAGTTCTGTGGCCAAAATAAAATAAATTTGAGAACTTTTTGCCCTTATAAATGTGTTCTCTAACTGTTAACGTTGTTTATTGCCCGTTTGAGACCTATTACGTGGTGGGTAGAAATATAAACTAATTATGGAATTAATTTAATTTTTCTGCCGAACAGTGCTATTTATTGACGTCAACAGTTGCGAAAGGAGGTTGTTAAACTTACACTTCATTACACTAAGAGTATAGGGACAGGAAAATTTCGCGAATTTAATTACTTGCATGTTATAAATAATTATCCTATGCATACTCAAGCTCCGCCCATTTGTTCACTAGCTGGTACTCAGTGGAACAACAGACAATGAACGAATAGACGGGGTGAGTATGCATAAGATGATGGATTCTAACATGGGGGTCATTGAAGCCGCGAAATTTTTGTGTTCCTACTGTTTTTTTTTTCTGTGCGCAGTAAAAGAAAGCACTTTTACAAAAAAAATTGAAACTAGTAAACTTTACAGGAAATACTTTGAAATATACAAATATGTCAGCATATTTACAATACGTTTTCCATTAGTAAAAATAACTTTTATACATGTCCAACTAAATAATTAAAAATTTTACAGTTATTTGAAGTGACATAAAACATTTTTTCGCACCCACTTTCCGAGTTTTTTTTTGTAAGAGGACAAGCAAAATTATTTTGTAAAACGTGCAGGCTTTCAAAGGCTGTTTAGTTTCACATCGAACAATCTGCCCATAAAAATGTATCCCTATAGTTTCCTCAGGAATTTGAAAAATCTAGACCACTTTAACTATACTTGTGTCATTTTTGTTGTGGTGGTTTTTTGAGATTAGTGTACAAGCTTTTTCTTGTATTAAAATCACGAATTTTTTTAGTGTGTGAAATTAAGTGAATGGGAGGTATTCAATCCCTCTTAAGGGGCATGCCTACCTGCGCTTGAAATGCGTTGCAGCGAGTTACGGCTATTCTTTTTTAGACGAAAATATTTAACACAAAATAAATTTGTATATCTAAGGAAAGAACACACACTCCAAACTATGTCGCTATAGTTTTAAAAATTCGGCACGTTAATTGGTAGCATCATTTTCGGACCCCTCAAAATGGCCAAAAATGTTTTTTTCCAGACTGTCGTATACGGAAAATAAAAATCGGATTCTAAAAACACAACTAAAGAAACAAGCGTTAGACTTTGAACTTTGCTGGAAACAAATACAATAAATAATGTGGTCACTGCTTAAAGTCCCATAGTAAAAAGGATAATAGAAAAGCACTGCACGCCAGCTGAGTGGCTTGCGCGGAGAGGCGATAATACATTACATACGTCGGCCAACGGCAACCTTACCACTCCTATCTCACACACACACACACACACACACAAACACAGCCTATCTAGGGAGGTCCCTTAATACAATTTCTACCTTTCAGTTGCATAAAAAAAAGAGAGTGTTAAGCTACATGTTAATGAATTAATTAAGTTACTGCGTTGACGCTCGTTCAAATGTAAAGACGTAGTATCAAGATAAAACTGTAAGAATCTGACTGTTAATCGATATGATAAGCAGATAAAACAGTACTATTTTTAGCAGTTCTTCAACCCGGGCGATGAGGTAACCTTGAGGTAAGTGGATTTTACGCGACCGTCGCAAAGGCTTCTGCTACCAGAGAGTTGGAATGCCAACTTTCACCACAGCTGCCCGGTATGTTTCCTACGTAGTGCATGGTGGCACTGTTGCGACAATCGTTTCTGCGGTGTTACCATTTGCGTGTAATAAAAAACATGCGTGTGTTATTTGAAAGCTTGTGTGTAATGTAGCGTGTAATGTTACAGTTTTGTTTACAATATGTTTTGTAAACTTAACAATTTTTTTTTGAAACTAGTTTAAATTTTTTTTGTAAAAGTACTTTCTATTACAAGAAATAATTTGTAAACTAATGTCAAAAAAACAATTTATCAGTCTAAACACCGCAACAATAATGATACAGGTAGTTAAAGTGGTCTAAATTTTCCAAATTCCTGAGAAAACAAGAAGGATACATTTTGATGGGCAGATTGTTCGGAAGAAAAATAAAATTAATTACCTAATGTATGTTTGTACCCACCACGTACTAGGCTTCCAAGGGGGCAATAAACAACCTTAAGGCCTTGTTACCGAGTTTTGCAGTGATTTTGAAAATATTTTTTTATTGCTATCTAATACTGATATAAAAATTTCGCTGCACAGTTTTGACACTTATATGTTATACTTTGTAGCTGAATTTTTTTGTAGACATGTACTGAACGGTTTTTTTAGATTTCATTACCTTTTCTTTTTTTTTCGTGAAAATAAGCAAAAAATGAAGCAAAATATTTTTTTGCTGACGAATGGTACATTATTTTTTAATACGCATCCTCAGTATTGAGCATCGTGTGACTGCACATTGACTCAAAATTTTTCAAAGCTTTTGATTAAAAAATATTTGAGTTATTGTCACCAGCCTGAAAATAACTCGGGAACAAGCCCTTAACAGTTAAAGAACAATGGGTTCAGAAGAATTTTAATATTTTTTCTCTCAAATTTTTTATTCTAGAATTTAGAATATTGTACAGTGTAGGGCCTATGTTTGCCTGATTTTTTTTTTTAAACATACATTGTGTTCACCTGTAAAAGTGTCTGTAAACAGGCTTGCCGAGACCACGTTTTTTTTTTTCTTTTCAGGAAGTCGAGATAGTTTGAAGAGTCAATACAATGGAGTTGTTGGGCATGTTTCTCAGAAGAAGATAAATTTCAAAATCAGGCAAACTTATACAGGGCAGACTATACGCGCTGTCTTGTAGGTGCAACACGATTAGAATATTTTATGACTGACGAATGTTCTCTTGAATATGGCGTTATATTTTTATTGTTTAAATTTTTTACATTTTTACACGACTTCATTTTACCATTTTTAACGACTCGCTATATTTAACTGTGCTGTACCTAGGGTGGTGGAACAGTTGTAAAACACTCTCCTCGCATTCGGGAGGATCCGGGTTCGATCCCCACCTCCGGCCATCCTGATTTCGATTTTCCAGGATTTTCCGAAATCACTCCAGGCGAATGCTGGGACGGTTCCTTCAACAGGCCGTGGCCAACTCCTAACCCCTCCCCCCTTTCCCCCCCACCCTTCCTGTTTTTACCTCTACCAAGGCATTGAGCTGTTCGAGGACACGTAAAACCAAATAAATAAAAATTAAAAAATTCTGACTGACCATGTGCCATTCGAAGGCAGTGACAGAATTTATATGCATTTTAATTTAGAATCATTGTTTTAACATATTAAGGCGGCCGCCTACCCCTCTTTTCAAATGTGTTGCAGTGTGTTCGTAAACAGGTTTTTTTTCTACGAAAATATTCCACGTGTGCCCATTGTACCAACGTACGAAACGAAAACAAACTTCAGACAAGGTCGGAACCTCATTGTTAAGACGCCACGCTCATTAAAAACACTGTTTTAAGCCCTCCAACATGGCAAAAACGGCCTTTTCAGACTTCCGTACTTCAAAATGTACTAATAGGATGTATGTGAAACTCAGATTGCGACCTGCACTGAACTTAGTTGCAGACTTTCCACCAATAAAATTATATGCTCACCGCATAATGTCCCATAGTAAAAGCCGTTCGGCGGGAAGTTTGCACGCTAGTTCAGCGCTTGGCTCGTTGAGGCGACGCGGCATTTGATGCGCGCTTCCAGGTCGACCTTACAGCTCTGTCTCTCATGCGCAGGTAGGCGGCGCCCTTAAGAGGATTTCGGTCTTGGGACTAGGCCTACACGGTGGCTGCAGGGCCGTATTTACCACTAGGCCCGGGCCTTGGTCGCAACTTTCACAAGGGCGCACTTTTATCTACAACATGGGAACAATTTTCCATCAATATTTTTAAAAGTGTCAACATGGCGACGAGTAAAAAAAAAATAATGGCTATACTTTTGGCATTGTTGACGTATGCTGTCTCTATTAGTTTTATTTGCTCTGTGTCCAATCCAGCTATTTATTTTCAAATAGCTGGGTTACAATAAAACTGAATTGTGATTGTGTTGTTGCTATTATTATACGCAGCGAGAGGACAGAGCAGAGTAATTTTAAATAATGTGGTGCTGGAAACGGAAAATGGTCGCCAGTTGTTAAGGGCACGGTCCACCTCAGTTTTCAACATCTTTATTTATTTTTATATTTGTACCAGAAATTTTTTTTTCTCATTTTATACATAAATTGTGATTAAATCTTCGTCTTAGGAAATTTTTGTATCTCTTATATTTTTTTGCGTAATGAGTCGTAAACGTCAAAATTTGCACTTTACGGTTTTTATGCACGCCAGTAAAACAAACTGACATACTAAACCGAAAAAATTCACAATATATAACAATGTTGTAGGCTGTGATTGGACACACACACACACACACACACACACACACACACACAGATATATATATATATATATATATATATATAAGAATAAATCAAATAATTTTGTATTTAATAAAAAATGCTGAATTTTTAAATTAAACTTAATAAATTTCAACAATTTTAAAAAAATACAAAACTATATATATTTTTTGTTTTTATGTGTGTCAAATCACAGCCTGCAACATTGTTATACATTGTGAATTTTTTCGGTTTGGCATGTCAGTTGGTTTTAGCGGCGTGCATAAAACCGTAAAGTGCAAATTTTGGTGTTTACGACTCATTACGCAAAAACTATAAGAGATACAAAAATTTCCTAAGAGGAAGATTTAATCACAATTTATGTCTAAATTAAGAAAAAAATATCTGGTTCAAATATAAAAATAAATAAAGACGTTGAATACTGAGGAGCAGAGGTTGCGGGGGCGTTTAGACTGAGGGGCCTAGGACACCTAGAAGCGTAAATCCGGCCCTGGGTGGCGGACAAAAATTACTTCAATAATACAGTTTCATAAATTGAGTGTTGGGGGGGGGGGGGCGACGACGACAAAGAAACTGAGTAGTTTGAAAAGACCAAGAAGAGTTCGAGGCCCTAATAAATGCGAAGCTCACCAGATTTGAATTTACCAACTTCGTAACGGAACCTCGGAGGATTTTGTGAGTAATAGAAACAAGTTAAACATATTGCTGTGGTTTTGATTACCAAGTACGTTTATGGTTATAAAGTCCTTCACGAATTACGTCACCTTGACTTTGTTATTTTGTGTAATTTTTTTTTTTTTTTTTTGGTTGCATTCACGTTGAACACAGGGTCACAGCTCACTGTAAATAGTTTTAGTAATAATTTTATTCATCAAATGTATGGGAATATTCCCTGACCTTGCGCGTGAAACTTGGTTTCTGTACGTGTGTGGAAGTTTCCATACGGTAATGTGCTGTCCACACAAACGACTCGGAAGTTTCGCTCGCGCGTTATTTTAAATTACCGTAGAAGGCCTCCGCCAATGTGTATGGAAGGAAACTTCGCGAGTTCATGACGTACATGTTAGAATTCACTGTTCTGTGCATAATCAAGCCCCGTCTATTCGTTCACTGTCTGTTGTTCCACTGAGTAGCAGCTACACTCTACAAAATAGTTTGTAAATTTACCACACGTGCGTATAGAAGGGCTAAGAAAGTAGGTATGATAGAATAGTTTCTAGAGGTACGTCAATTTCGCGGATTCATCTGGCTGCAGCCTAGACTTGTCAGTCCTATACACCCACTGGCCACAGTCGATTATCTATTGGCTTATAACCGTACAAGCGGGTAGCAAGCGATAGTCCTACGCATTATTTCCTTTTGTTTACTGTTGGCTTGCAATAGTCAAAGGCGTTTCGTAACAGCCGCCAGCAAGTCACAGACATGACGATGAAGTATATATAATTGGCGTTCAACCTGACCTGGAATATATCTGCGAAATTTACGTACCTGTAATAGTTTCCCAGACACCCATGGTGGTGCTCATGAACCTAATTATGAAACAGTCAAATGCATACTAAAGTTACCAGACTTGTAATGTAACAACTGTATAGTTTGCATATTTACAAGGCAGAAGTATGGTAACCGTCCCATACTGCGTCTGGGATAATAATTTCTTAAACATTTTAGGAAGTTTTTTTACAGTGATAATTAGAGGTACGTAAATTTCGCAGATATATTCCAGGTCAGGTTGAACGCCAATTATATATACTTCATTGTCATGTCTGAGACTTGCTGGCGGCTGTTACGAAACGCCTTTGACTACTGCAAGCCAGCAGTAAACAAGGACTATCGCTTGTTACCTGCTTGTACGGTTATAGGCCAATAGATAATCGACTGTGGCCAGTGGGTGTATAGGATTGACAAGTCTAGGCTGCTGCCAGATGTATCCGCGAAATTGACGTACCTCTAGTGATAATTACAAATGGTCGGGTCAGGGCAGTGGATTCTATAATGCATGTAATTAAATTCGCGGCGGTCACTACTTTCTCTACGAATATGATATGAAAAATTGCGTTACCAGTTGTGTAACTTTCCTTGACATATGGAGTAATTTTTCTTTACATGTACAGATTATTATAGGACCTACTTTAAGCTGAGTACTTCCCTACACCTATAATAAAAAAAATGTATTTATTGAGGTTATGCAAGTAAAGTTTTAAGAGTTGTGAAATATTTACAATGGTTTTTAGTTATGTGGAAGTATTCGTATTTAAAATAGTGAAGATGGCGGTATAATGGCTCACAGAAAATTGTAAGCAGTGTTCAGTTTATCCTGAACAGACTATAGCTTGCATTACATGTAGGCTGCAGTAAATTCACCAAAATGTTTTTACACTGTGTGATGGAGATGAATTCGTTGGAAAGACAGCACGCTAGCTCAATGATTGCAGCGTAGAGGCTATGCTATATCGGACGTGCGTGTTTGTATCGACCTTATCACCTCAGGTCTTGTAGGTCTCAAACACGCAAACTGTGTCCAGCCATACGGCGCCCATCAATGTATTTAGTATTTAACACAAACCTATGTTTCTTAGATCTTCTTTGGGTTATCAAATTAGTCGATTTCTAATCTGGGGTCTCAACTTCATCGTTTCTATCGAATTTTGACTTGCGAATTTAATCAGGATCCGTTATAGTTAGCTGGAAATACACAATGCTGTCGTTCTATTTGAACAGTGAACGCAGATCGTCAGATAAAGTGGTGTGACAGCAGCTTAGAAGGAATTAGCTTGGCCTGAAAATTATAACAAGCGTATACTAATTGTAGGTTTGGTTCTATTTTCTGTTAGAGCCTCAAGTTTCATCGGTGCGATGGGTGTGTAGCCTAACTGCCTTAATTGTAGCTGATGACATTAAATTCTGTAAGGGCATGTTTAAATTGGCAGGCCTGAATGATAGGTAACGTGACACGAATGTACGGAACTAAAAGTGACTGCGGTTTGGTAACTAAGAATTGGATTTTTAGCACTAACGTGGCTTGTTAATTACTAGTTCGTCAAGTTACCGAGAATGTACTTTTTGGCGCTGTTTTCCGGGCGGTCGGACTCAAACTCCGTCCACTTTTTTTCATTGTTAAATTTATATATTAAATAAAGATTGTTGGAGCCTTTTCTTAAATTTTTGAGCGAAGAAAGTATTTCATAAATTGATAACGATTCGTTTTGATAAATTGTTTATCTTACCGGAAAGGAAGTGGGCGGAGTTTAGTCCGACCGCCCTAACTGCAGCGCCAATAAAGCACAATATTCTCGGTAACTTGGTGAACTGCAGCCAAACAACAAGGGGGTCAAATATCCAGGCGAGTGTCCAGACCTGTTCTTCTACGGCCGTGGTTTTAGCCAACGTTTTAAACAAAATTGTTTCCAGTGTTACGAATTTCTGAGGCACAATCTCTGACGCCGGAACCTCGTGTATTTAACTGCGGCGCAAGAGATCACGCGTAACGATTTAGTAATTCTGGATAAATATTTACTCATAAAGTTGGCAAATACCATTATCTAGGATTGTCATTGAGTATTTTATCCATATTGGTTTCGAAAAAAGTGTATAAATCAATTGATGTTTTCACCGTGTAATTATCTATGATCTTTAATTTATTTCAAACAATTGCAAGTAACTCGAATATTTTTTAACCAAATTAAAATTGTGTATCGTATAACTGTATTTGAAATACTTTGAAAATTTTTTAGACTGTTTACAGTCATACGACACACAATTTTTCCAGAGCGTTATTAAAAAATAATGTGCCGTTTGCTAGGAAAAATTATTATCATTCATTTTGGCTTAATTTGACAACAAAATATGTGGTGTTTCAGGGGCAAAAATCTAAAAATCTATTTGGTGTATTGCAACAGAAAAATTGAGATACAAACGATGACATATAATATTTTCGAAACTCCTTAAAATGTGTATTTTTCAGATAAAAATATACTTTTAAAACATTATATTATGTAAGTAGAGACCAGAAAATTTCGCGTTTTCGCTGACCTATAGACACAGAATATTTAGTAATACAGAAGTGAAATAGCCAGTAGGACAGCGAACTCAGTCACCCACGCCAGCAAAATGGCTTTCCTGGTCAGCAACAAGGAGGAAACACCTACCATCAATCAGTGTAAGGCAGCTACCCTAGCCAGACAGCAAGACCAATAGGAAACCTGTAGTAACGTGCAGGATCCAAACATACACGGGGCTGGTATCAACAACCTCGAGCAGCCAATAAGCGGAGAAGTTTGCCCGTATCGTATGAGCCGCCTCGTCATTTCACGCATGTATTACTAGAGACACCTGTTTTTCGCGAGAAGAATTTTGCCCGTTTGTTTCAGTGTCTTACGTGCACATCTGCAGTTCTGCTTCATGGTTATTGGCAGCGTGTCTGTGTGAAGAGCCGTATCTCATTAGACTGAGTCAATTACAATAATGTTCCTGCAATACCACACGTCTGTGATTTGTCGGTAGAATCCCAAGGCTCGAGACAGTTAAAATATCCAATCACTGACCACGAAGCAGAACTGCAGATGTGCACATGAGGCACCGAAACAAATTGAGGCAAAATTCTTTTCGCGAAAAACAGGGGTCGCTATGTATTACTACTTAGTCTATCTATCAATGGTACTGTAGGATAGCCATTGAACTCGGAACAGCCAACATTAGATCAATGGCTGCTCGCTGACACGGTGATGTCACGTGATTGGTTACTGCATTTCGTTGTTCATTATTACTGACTCAGCGCTTTCCAATAAGTGTCAAATAAGTCAAGAGCCAATTACATAAGTGACGTTACTTACAGCGAGTACTGGTTTGTGCCCAAACAAATGGCGAATTTTTCAGTTCACGATTTTATGGCGAAAAGATTTTTGCAACATTTGGTTTCGATGCGTCATGTGCACATCTGCAGCTCTGCTACATCGTCTGTGATTGGATGATTTTACTCTCACTTGCCTTGGCAAATTATAGACGAACAGACTCACAATAATCTTATTCTGATTGGTGCAGTCAAATGAGAAACGTGTCTGAACAAAGACACGCTGCCAATAACCTTGAAACAAAACTGCCGATGTGCACGTGAGTCACAGAAACAAAGTGGGGCAAAAATCTTTTCGCGACAAAATCGTTGCCCTACCTATAAGTTATCAAGAAAAGATTGTCATTATTAGGGACATGCAAAATTCGCGTTATTTTCTGACAGCTGACTAGACTCCAAGTGACTATAGGCTCGTTCGACGTCTCTCGCTTGCCGATATTGTCGTGATTTGCCGTGGAGAATACTTACACGGTAGCGGGGCCAATCTGCGTAAATACTAACACACGTAAATGACAAAACATAAAAGTTCGTGGCCAATCGAATCGCAAGTTATGCTCTGTTATGTATAGGAAAGTGATGTTTAGTCTGCTAGTAAATGATAACGCGAATTTTGCATGTCTCTAGTCATTATTAATATACAGAGGTACGAGTATTTCGCGTATTAATCCGGCAACAGCCTAGACTTCTCAAACCTATACCGGTACACTAGCTGTTAGAAAAAAATTTCCGTGAAATTACGGAAATGTAGGCTACTGGCAAAAAATTATCCAGAAATTTTTGTAAAGTAACGGACACTCCGTTTTTCTTGATAACGGAACCAACTGAGCCACGGGGGGTCGGCCACCATTGAACCACAGTGCCAATGTATGAGTGAGTTCCATGCAATAATAAGATATCAACTTTATAAGAGACAACGTTTGTATTTGACATCCAGGATTCATAGTGATTATTAATACCACGTTTTTTTTAGAAACACAGTAAAATACGCTTTAAAATTGTAGAAACATATTTTCTTGAATTTATAGAAAGTTACGGTCAAACATCCGTAAACTGGCAATACGGACAAATTTCCGTAAACAAAATATTACGGAAGCCACTTCCGTAAAATTACAGTACTTTTCTGTAAATATTTCCGTGCATTTACGGAAAATTTTAACAGTATACACACACTGGCCAAAGACAAATATCTATTGGCTGCTAACCGTAACACGTGTTACCACCACGACTTGTTTCCTTATTTATCACTGGCTTGCAGTCGTCAAAGATGTGTTGAAACATGTGTTGTCTAATCACAGAATGTGTAGTGAGGTATACATTATTAGCTTTCAACCTGACGTAGAATCAATACGCGAAATAATCTTGCCTCTGTTCATATATTGAGGTAAGGTTGGCATAAGCGCTACTGCAATGGAGGTTGTTCACGGCAACGAAAGTTCTTTTGAAGAAGAATGATTATAAAACAATATTTTCTATAGTGGCTACAGAGGTCAGCTTAAGGCCTCGCTCTTTAGTTTTGCAGTGGTTTTGAAAACATTTATTTTTAGCGCAAATTAAAACATATGTATAAAATTCATTCTTACAGTTTTAACACTTATATATCATCGTTTGTATCTTAATTTTTCTGTTGTAATACACCGAACGGATTTTTAGATTTTTGCTCCTGAAATATTACATATTTTGCTGTCAAAATAAGGCAAAATTAAGCAAAAATAATTGTTTACTAGCCAACGGTACATTATTTTAAAAATCGCTCCCACCAAATTGTGTATCAAATGATTGTACACAGTCTCAAAATTTTTCAAAGCATTGGTTAAAAAATATTTGAGTTATTTACAATTGTTTGAAACAATGTTACACCACAGCCTTCAAGTTCGCTACTTGCATTGCTATGTTTACAAATGGCGAAAAAAATTCGAATTGGCAAGGAAAAAATAACCAGGGCTTGTATTGCGATGTACAAAATTTTATGTTGAGAGAGGAATGTTCAAGTAGTTAAAGATTGCCACTTACCATGTATTCTTGCAGAGTTAATCTAGAATGCCGAACACTATCTCTCTGCGCTTTTTGCTGTGTAATCTTATCGTCTGGAGGAATGTGATTGTCGAGCAAGGACGGCGGTACGAAGCTCCTAACCAGCTAGTTTTCCTTCTGTCGCATTTGTAGTTTGGTCATTCACCCGTTTCTCGACCTAGGGGAGAGCTAGATGCTATATCTTTAAAATTGTTTTTCTGCAATAACTTCCGTTTTAAAATATTTTTGGTAAATGTGGCAATGTGAGGCATAGAAAATATTTGTAGGGAACCGCCTTAAACCTATGGTGATGATTGGTGTTTTGCCTGAAGGCAGGTTTAGAACTTGAAAGGGGGGAGGGGGCGCGGTGAATGAAAACCACGACATTCTCCGAAGCCGACTAGGCTAGGAGGTTACGCGGTGCGTTGCCAACCGTACGGTCTTGACCGTACATGTATGTTAATTTCGCTGTGTGTACGGACGTACGCTCCAGTCCCTGGATCGTACGTTATTTGTACGGTCCTAGCACATTCTAGGGAAATAAGTTAAAAATGTTTTCACCCGATTAAACATTTGACACTGTTGTTTTAATTAAATCCGTTTTTAAAAAATCTAATTCACTGCATTTTAGAATGTATAATATTTCTTTCATTTCAGAACATAATTCGATTTAAAGAAAACCTGCAAAAATGAAAGGCGTTTTCGTAGTAAGCCAGAGAGCAATTTATTGTTTCTTGTAAAAAATCTGACTTTGTTGTATCGGAAACATTCAAAAACTTGGACACACTTCGGAAATTAAGCTAGCAGGATTTTTCGCGGAGCTTATAACATTCACGGGCAATGGAAAACTTGGAGGGTGTTTTGATATTGTTTTATCCTGATTCGAAAATCGCCGAAGCAGTACACATGATCGGCTAAAATAACACGGAATAAGTTGCGAATCACTTGAAACCATCAACATTTAGCTAATACAATTATATAAAATTGAGAATAATGCTAATTAAGGCATAAACTCGGCAGAAATCTCTAAAAATTGTAGTGTACGGTCCTAGAGCGAAAAATACGGTCCGGATGACATTTTCGCACGGACATTTTTTTGCTGAATGGCAATTTCCGCAGTATGGTGATGATAGGACAATACAACACCCAGTCCTGAACCCAGAGAGGATATACTGACCTCCCTCGACCAGAAGCTCAACCACTGATCTAAGCGGTCAGACCCGTGAATCTATGTCAGTGAAAGTGAACTAGCGATATACGATGGCAATCTGAAATTAAAATGATAACTTACGTCGATATTGAAACAAAATAAGAATAAAAACCTTGTATAGCCTATGATTAGAACCACGATTTTATGGCGAAAATATTTCTGCACCATTTGGTTTCAATGCTTTTTGTTCCATGGTCAATGATTGGATGTTTTAACTCTCATTTCTCTTGGGGATCTACTGGCAAATCACAGCAGTATTAAATCACAATAACCTTACAATGATTGGTTCAGTCAAATGAGAGACCGGTCTGACAATAGACTCTCTTCCAATAACCGTGAAGCAGAACTGCCGATGTGCACATAAGGCGCTGAAATAAAATGATACGAAAACCTTTTCGCGCCAAACTCGGGGTTCTACACATGATACAAACTAAACTAACAAGGCTCTATGGTAAATTGAAAAGCAGCAAGAACATTTAGGTCAGATAGCGTCATGAAGTAATACCTACTAATATCAATGAGCCGAAGATTTGTGAGCTTTACTAAAAGTTAAACAGATCCACCTAAGCTAACAAAGATCAGTATGAAACCGAAAATAACATATATCCTGTCTGTTCCGAACTTCGAGAGAGAATTTGTTTGGATCAAGAGGGCAGTGGATGGTCGTCGTGCTGTAGAGGAATTGTCCCCGTAGCTTTTGGGAGATACAGCCTCCCTCCCTCCCAGTCATAGTGAAGTGAGGAGCGTGCTTAATGCGAGATAAAAGCCATTTGTGGTACGTAGTTGATTCGGCACGATGTGGTCGTGCTCACTGATCGTGTTTTGAACTTACTGCGGTTCTGTGAGTAAGGGGAAAGGGTGGGAGTGGTAAGCGGAAAGGAAGTAAAAGGAGAAGAGGCTCAGATCAGCTTAGGGATCTGAAAAAATTCGCATTTTCTTTTGGACACAGTCTAGAATCCAAACAACTGTAGGTCCGTGTCACTTTCGCAATTTGGCCTTGCCTAAGACCGTGTCCGAATCCGCCTGAAGTACTTACTTGAGTGGACTTGTCCCCGGGAATGACGTCACTAGGACTGTCCGACTTGGAAGTAAAAGATGCGACTGCTCAATGATGCACAAGGAAACGAATGTGTGTACTTCTGTGCCCTCGCGTCCTTGTAACTCTGGCGTGTTTGCCAGTTTGGAATGTTTGAATTTGTGTTTGTAGGTTATGTATACTAGCATTGTAATTTCGGAGGGCTGTACATTGTTTGTAGGCCTATATCCCGTCACAGTTTTCCTTGTTTGTTAGGCTGCAGTTATTTATTTGTGTATTTTGCTTTTGGTTAGCCTTTGAGGATTAAGGGGGATTTACAACGATCCCTCGCGTCCGCCCGTCATCCGACCATCCGCCAGTTTTTTGGCCTGTTCCGTCCGTCAGAAATGCTAGCGATTTACAAAAACCCGTCATCCGTCCGTCGTTAATCCTTTAATTTGCAATGCTACCAATGTACAAAGAGAAAACTTCTGTGGAATATAAAAAAAAACCTTAAACGTATTATTTACTTATACAGATTTTTACTCAATCTATAGCTACTTATAATTGCAAACATTGTTCTTCGTCACAAAGAAATTTAACGAGTATAAGTATATACTAATTAAATTACTTATGGTGTAATGTGAGTAAGCATTATGTAAAAATAATTTCGGTTGGTGTTTTAATTTTCCCGGATGCCAAAACTATCACTATCGTATTATAAAATATAATTTACAGCATAATCTAATAAATATAAACAAAATTCACAGTCTTCTTATTAAATTAAACAGTTAAATCGATCGTCGCCATCTTTAGAAGGCTGTAATTTCACCCGTCCGTCCGTCAAAAGTTAAAGCTCGGCAAGCTTTCGACGGACGGACGGATGGAATTATTCCAGACACCTAATTGGCTGGAAGTCACGTGATCGACGGACGGATGACGGACGGACGCGACGGTTCGTTGTAAATCCTGCTTTACTCATGTTAAAGTTTTGCATCATGTGTCAAAGATTTATTCAAATTCTAGCGCGAAAATTTCTGTTCATTTAACAGCTGGCTCGATACTGGCCATATATACCTGTATATTTTCTTAACAGAAAAGAAGATTTTTGTCAGAATTCGTTAACGGGGATTGATCCCTATCAGATAGGTTTTACGGTTTTTCTTATAAATCAGGGAAGAGGCACATTGTTTTACTTTTTTCACGCTGACAAGGCATAGTTTATTGTTTCATTCACTGTTTGGAATCCATATGCCATTGTTTCTGTTAATGTTGCGGCATCTGTAGTCGTTCCCGTAAACAAAGCAATTTTTCCTTTTCAGCTGTTTCCCGTTGCAAAATAATGAATATATTATGGTTCCAGCAATTACAGAAAATCGATTTAGTTTGTATCTATGCCTTGTCGTGACAAAAATTTAGATACATCGACTGGAACAGATAAATCCAAGGTGGTGGGGATCAGTCCCCCTTAAGAGTGCGTGGTAGATAAATAAACGCTGAAAACATCAATTGATTTCTACTCTTTTTCCCAAGCCAATATGGATAAAATACTCAATGACAATCCTAGATAATGGCATTTGCCAACTTTATGAGTAAGTTTTTATCCAGAATTACTAATTCGTTACTCGTGATCTCTTGCGCCGCTGTTAAATACACGAGGTTCCGGCGTCAGAGATTATGCCTCAGAAGTTCGTAACACTGGAAACAATTTTGTTTAAAACTTTGGCTAAAAATATTATCTAGGATTGCTATTGTTAAATTTTCGCAAATTGGCTTCAAGAAACCTACAGTTATAGATTAATGATCTTAGCCTTGAATTATGTACCACGCCCTCTTTAGTATTGAGAAAAGGACAAGTAAAATATGCATGGTTACAACTATGCAAGTACATATTGTACTTGAATTCGGACACAGCCTTAATTTGACACCTCGTGGAGGGCGCTGAACAAACAGTAAAGGAGCAACGACAGGCACAATCGTGCGATCTCACTGTGGCAGTGAACAGCCAATGAGAAGCTGTTGTCTGCTTGAATACACAGATATTCTTGGAGGCTAGCCTACAGGTCAATGATCCCGAGAATTTTAAATGTCTATTATATCAACTGTGCGATCACCGAGTAACTCTCTGCACTTGATATTGTATTCCATGCTTAGAGAAGATGATATATCGGCTTCGCCAATATGTTTTGTGCCAACATATCCTTCAAAACCCTGTAGTTAATTGCAACACCTATGATTGGTTGATATACGCCTGAATCTCGTGTGTTTTTAAATATTTTAGCGTATTGCCCATAATCTCTCATTTCAGTGTAAATTATTTTATTCTAGTAAGACACTTTGTTTTTGTTATTACCTTGCTCCCGTAACTTGCAAATTTTGGCTTTGCCACGTCACTATGGGAAAACTATGACGGTTACAAAATTTTTATAAGTGGAAAATGTGGTCACAAGTAACGTCTGTAAAGCGATCACTATGCCGTGCAAATTTAAAATTATGAATTGTTGTCATGTGCACACCTTTAACGTACATCCTCGGGTTCACAGCTGGGTTTTTGTATTCGTCTTGACCACGGTCGTAGAAGAACAGGTCTGGACACTCGCCTGGATATTTGACCCCCTTGTTGTTTGGCTGTAGTTCACCAAGTTACCGAGAATATTGTGTTTTATTGGCGCTGATGTTAGGGCGGTCGGACTAAACTCCGCCCACTTCCTTTCCGCTAAGATAAACAATTTATCAAAACGTATTTTTTATCAATTTATGAAATACTTTCTT
>PNEQ01033172.1:0-21567 GCA_003012365.1 Medauroidea extradentata
AACAGCCCAATTTTGTGTTTTGAAACATTTTTTTAAAATACTCAACATCGCGGAATATGAAATTTAAACTTATATATAAAACAAACCATCTTTATTCTCGTATGGTAAAAAAAATCAATCGTGTATCATTAATACTTTAGTTAATAAACGATTGCGAATTGTTATGTGTTTTTGAAGTTTTGAGGTAGGGTCCATAGAATCCTTAATGTATGAATGCCAATAATTCTCTGTTTATCTATAATGTAAAATAAACTTACATCAGCTGTAACTTTTTCAAATCACATATTCTAAAGATTTAGGAACAGGGCAATAATTTTCTTAATCGATTCTCAACATAACGGCGTAGAAAGCAGCCAGCATTGACCCTGAGAAGGTAAGTAAATGCTAAGAAAGTTCATTATTGACAGTTTTGAATGTGAATTTAGAGAAACCGAGAGAGGGTGAAATCATAATAAACTGATTATGTCAACCTTGTGAGCAAGTAGGGAGTTGGCAAGGAATATGTAGTTCTTTACTGGGAAGTTTTATGCCGGGATAAATAAAGGGAATTATGGGTGTCCAAAGTAGTCCAACAGAAATGCGTAACACTTGGGAAATTTTTACACAAATATCGGCAAATATCATAACTTAGGAACGATTTTTTTTGTGCTGATTTATAAAAGATTTTTTACATTTATTTATCTAGCATTATTTCTTAAAACATGACGTTTTGGGAAATGTTTCTTAAGGTTTAAATCCGAGGCTGTTGCAGAACGCCTTGGCGTGAGCAAGAATAGGGATTTACGTGTTAAAAATTTATAAAAGTTGGGTTTCAGTCTCCATTCATAATATCGCATTTGGGAAAACTTATTATCTTAATAGGGAAGAGGAAATAATTGCGATAGGAATAAAAAATGTAGGGGAACAGTAACGAGAAGATATTTTCGAGAGTTTTTGAGACTTGAAAATACTCGTTTGCTTACAGTTTTCAGGGCCCTGGAAAAAAGTCTTCATGATCCTGTAGCAATGTGACCCACTCTTAGATTAACATAAAAGTCGAGGTTGGCGTGTGTGTAGTTTTGATTGGCACTGAATGCCACTTAATGAAGTTAAGCAAGTAAATCTCTATCCTCGCTCTCGCCAGGACTCGGCAGTAGGCAGCGGTCTCTGCATCTACTGCGTACTAAATGATGCACTGTGTGTTGGATTGGTGTTGAAAGCTCACCATGGCATCGTGAGGCAGGCGGTTCATGAAGTGCTCGACGAGCTGCCACTTGAAGAGCGAGTACCAGAGTGTTCCCTGGTAGTTGTCGCCGGCGTTGAGGAAGAGCGGGTTGCGCCGACTTGCCAGCAGCTGGTTGATGGCCGTGTACAGCCTCGCTATGCCGCCCACACACTGGCCCTCGCCTGCCACGCACTGGCCAGAGTTCCAGCTCGTCTCCTCGAAGCGTGCGTGGAAGTCGTTCAGGTGTACCACCGACAACTCGAACAGCTGATCGTCGGCCCAATCATTGATAGGCACTGACATCACCGGGCCGTACACCAGACCCAGGCAGTGCAGCGTCAACAACAGTTTCGTCACTGAGTGTCTCCTTGCCATATTCTGAAACATGAACAGAGCTTCATCTCAAAACAGCCGAGATAAACACGACACTATCTCATGATTATCACGGGATACTGAGTCACGTGCCAGGGGCTGGGAGCGAACTGGCACCGGCCCTGTCCACTACGGGAGAATGATACCCTAGCGAGCAAGTACAGCAAGGACCCAATGACACTGGAGTTTACTCTCTTGCATAACGAGAATATAGCTGACTCAACTGTATAAAATGTACAAACACTGTCATCACTCTGCACTGAAGGTAGGTAGACAGTAGGGGTTTGTAACATCGAGATCGAGGGTGTTAGATATGGCCCAGTCTGTGATTCGGACTGACAGGGAGAGGGGAAGTCATCAGTCGTAAATAATAGTGAAGAGCCACTTCAGCATTCGACTGGAGTGCTCTCGGGTAAACCACGAGAAACTGTTATCAGGTTGGTCGGACTAAATCTTGAACCCTGGTTCTCTCGAATGCGAGTTCAGCGTTTTTCACTGCCCCACTTCGCTTGGTCTCTGCAGTTAATGTCATTATAAAAGTTAACATTTTAAACCACCAGAAAAATATGAACAGAAATAAAGTTAAGATATTTTTTTCTTCCTATGAAAACACATCGCTTACTCTACTTTAACAGGGAGTTAGGGATGGACATTACAAACACTGTATACAGAATGTTTTTAAAAGAAGTGCGACAGGCAAACCCCATAGGAATGTACAGCTTTTCAGCATTGTTAAAGCGCGAGACGTGTTACCAACGGCAAGAGCTGGAGCGAATTTCAAATTCTTATGGCTCTGTTTTCTATGATGGCTATAAATTTACGGACTAAATTTCTCTTAGGTTAATAGTAAAAGAATGTGTTTATTAATGCTTAAAATTTTAATTTATCAAATAATACATGAAAGAGCATGTCTAAATTTTGAAACAACGATTACATTTCAATTTATAAATAACAATATATAAAATTAAATCTACCCAAAGAGCAATGTGCTACTGCAGATGAAACAGCGCTCCTATCGGCGAGAGCTAGAATCAAATAACATGTCCAGTGTTTTTATTATTACTTTAATATATTTTTGTACAATATTTGGGCAGACCTTTTAAATAAAATAAATGTAACAATTATGTATGTAGTCTTATTTAAAACAACCAGTGTAACAAACATGCAAATGTAATAAGGCTCTCGAAATAACCCGCGTCAAAGGTGTATAAGGCTTTGATGAGGCGCCAATCTAGAAGCCTATATAATATATGAAGGCAATGTTCGAAAAAGTTCACACTCTATCACTACTAGTTAGTAAACGTCTTATCTACTCTAGAAACAGCGAAGATCACACTCATTCGTAACGAGTGTCTGTACGTCCTCTCCACAATAATTACAAACATTTCTAACGTTACTTTGATTTTAACACAAGTCTCGTTAGGTGTAAAAATTATTAGGATTAACTGTTTCCTAAATTAACGCCCTACAACCAAGATAACTCCCTAACAGTCGTCACCGAGGAAAAAAAAACTTGCACCATATGAGTGTCACAAAGATTTCGTTAATTTTTGAGGTCTCAATACCAATACTACTGCTGATAACGTGGAAAACGTGTTTGCTTATTAAGTATCTCTTGAACAGTGGCTAACTCTGAGTTACAATGACTCCAGTAAACATTTGTGAACGTCACACCATAGTCCATAGTGTGTCATACATTTTTGATCAATCATGGCGAATTTGTACCTGAAAATCTACATGATAGGTTACATGTATAATCTGTTCACCAACTACCATTACGCGTTTGGCACCGAAATTTGACACCTAGATTGATGGCGTGCACTATTCGAACTGACTGTCATATATATACTTGCGTGCATGTAGCATAATTTAGTTCGTAATATACAATTTAAGGATGATCATAATATACAATGGCTGCTTTGTAAAATGAACAAAATATCACAGTACTGAATCATTCTTGCATCTTGTATGAAGAGAGGAAGCTTTTACCACAACTGCTTTTAATATCATCACAGCCATAACATACTGCTCATACGGAAAACATTCCAATCGAATCAAGTGTAGATCATTGTATTAGTGAAAACTGGCACTCCTATGTTTCGTTTTTAGTGAAATCTCTTGACACATGACTCATGAATGGCTTAGTTGTAGAGTGGTTGCCTCTACATAAGACGAAGCAGCTGGAGCGCTCGTCTTCCACAGAGGCGACACAAGTTAGATTCACTGTGGGGTCAACTGCCCTCCAACCCGATTATGCGCATGTGGGAAACATTGCGAACGTTGCTGTTGGCCGGCAGGTTTTTCTCTAGCCTCTCCCGTTTCTCCCGCTGGGCGCATTCCTTCGCTTATCCATCGTGTGGTTTACTTCCTGTCATCCTTCAAGGCTCCGCCCAGTCAAAAGTATGCCCTCTGACAGTGTTGTCTTACCTATGAGTAATCTCCACACATGGCATTTAATGATGCTTGAATATGTCATGCCAATATTTGTTTTAATCACTCGCTAAAAAGTATGTGTCCTAAGGCATTAGATTCATTTTAGTTCTAAAGTTATTAACTTTTAGACTTTTTACGAATGCTCAAAATAGTGTCCATCGACTGTGTCATGCTACATTACCGAATTTAATGGAGTCATTTGCTTTCTTGGAATCATACACTTAACCTGCTAGATGATGGTTAATTTCGACAACGTGACTTTTTATCTTTTGCTCTGTCTACTTGTACATGTGTGTTGAGTGTGTAGTTCGAAGGTCGTTATTCATGTTTGGTTTTGTGTATGCGGCCTGATTACGTGTGTTAACATTTAAAAATATTTCTGTAGTATTTCTTAATTTTTCGATTTTATTGTATGGTTAACATAATGATCGTTGACGTGATTCAGAAGTTCGTTTGGTATTTGGCTGTTTGGTGACTCTCAAAGTTGTAAAAAAAAATTGGAAAATGTGTTGGTGACAAGATAAGTGCGGGGAAAGAGGATAGAGAGATAAAAAAAAAAAGAGACAGAGACAGATTTTCTGCAAAGAGTTGCCATCGCATTCTTCTGTGTGGTCTATACGGCCTTCGTTTGATAACATTTAAATTTGGTGAGGTGGTTTTTGGACCTTTTCAGATAAAAATGACTGAAAATAATTGTAAATAATGGTTTGTATTCCTTTCTTCTGCTGAACATATCCGACCAAGTGAGGTAGCTTAACGGCGACACTTTGGACTCATATTTGGGAGGACTCAGGTTAGATACTTGTCTCCGGACATCCTGATTTCAGGTTTCCATGGTGTCTCACAATCAACAGGCTGGGATAGTTAAATACCATAGCCGACTCCTCTCCCAGCTCCTGTCATTGTACTAAGTTGCGTGTCACCGTCTATAATGACCTCGCTGTCGACGAGACACAAAGCCCACTTACCTTATGTGAACATGTCGGAAGTAAATGTGTTCTAACCGACGTGTAACAGCGGTTGTGTGAGTGGAGTTTACAGGTGTTATTCCTTATGAAACAGAAACATTCTTCTTCATCTTAAAATACGCAATTTCTGTAATAATAGGACAGAAATTCTTAGCTTAGAATACCAACGGATTAAAATAACGTATTAAAAATGGCTTTATGCCGGATTGGTGGTTTCATTCGTTTTGAATGATCATTGTGAAGAAGAAAATAACCTATACGTTTGGTTCCTATGCGCACAATGAAATGTTTTAAACAGTGACTAAAAATATAAGTAAAACAAGTGAATACCACAGAAAAAATACAATACTCGACGTTTTCGTAACTAAGCAAATTAATTGTGTATGCACAGATTGATCTGTGTGGATACATTAAAAATTATTTACAGTAAATATTTTGGAAGTTATCTTAGAGGACTTGTTCTGTAGTTGCAGATCACAAGCTATCATAACTACAAAATCTAGTTGAGACTGAGATAGTACATCGTGATAGTTACTATAGTCGTAATTCCTATAGTCATTATCACTGTCGCAATGCACTTCCGCCATGTGAAATGTCATGCAAGTAGTCACACCAACACGCTGTCAGGTTCAGAATCATTATTATCAGACCGTAAATAATAGCCGTGAAAATAGTTTTGATCATCACAGTAGGTACTTTAGAAATGTTAACATTGTGGTATTGCAGTCGTGATGATGAGTACGAATGAATTAAGTGCATTATTTGATCTGACAGCTACAGTTTGAAATTAATTTATTTTTGTAAATGTCCTCATCCTTATTATCTCTTTCATGAATCTAGGTACTGATGCCAATATTATTTTACAAGGGTATATTAACAGTTTTTGAACATTTATTTACAAGTGCGAAACTTTGACGAATAATATTATAACTCACATATCGATATTAGTATTACATACGACTGGTCGTTTTATTGACAGGAAAATTAGCTGTGTGCCAATTAACTATTTTAGTTAACTAGATTGTCGAATGTCAGAGTTAATATTTAAAGTTTTAGTAGTGACGTATTAATGGCTAGTATTTTGTAATATGTGTAATATGTACGTAATATGTTACTTAGTGCTACAAAATACTCTACAGAATTCCGATTGAAATAAGCTAAATCCCATGTTACTAAATTACTTACTAATCGTAATATTGAAGTTTAACATTTAAGGATACCAGAATGAACCTAGTTTACGTGTACTGGCAAAATTACGGCATTACATTTAAACAGATACTCATAGGTGTACCGAACATTACATTATAAGGAGGACTAAAACCACTTCCTTCTTGCGATATCAGAACAAACGTTGAATACAAGAAGGCCACAAGTGCAAAAACTGAAAATTGAGGTAAGGCTTGTACATAATACATCTCAAACAGCTGCATTTGATGCTGTTAGGCCACAAATCCCAGTAAAATAAACAAAGATGTTATAAAAATGTGTCCCTATGAAATTGTATTACGAACATTATAGATCCGCAAACTATAATTGGTTGTTAAAAGTCACACAGAGTAGTACAATATTTAGTTATCTATTTTAAATGATGATGTACAATTATTAATTTTGCACATTGGTACATAAAATTTACATAAATATATATGTATCTGTGTAGCACTCAGAGTCACATGCATCGAAATGTAGGTACGTTACATTAATACTTTTATTTGCAATAGGGCCGTTAATGCTAGAAGTAATTTGCAATAAGCCCGAAGAATTTCTTTGAACTATCCACAATAGTAGTACTATATTTTACATGGAAATAAAAAAAAAACTCTGCACAAATATTGTAATCAGATTTTTATAGCCATTTTAAACTTCAACTGCATTTTCCACAAACTGGGTTTTAACACATTTGGACCTATTGTATTCAATGTGCGAATATATCCCTTTTACATGAATAGTAGGATGAGTACTTGTTAAGAGAAAAGGAGGGAGGGTTAAGCCACCCATACCTCCTCCCTCCGCGCTAGGTATGTTAAGTACAGGAAAAAAAAAAGTTACAATATTAACAAATTTTAATTTTAAACGAAAATGTAATGGTTTTAGCGTATATAGTTACCAAACGTGTTATTATTTTGTTAATAGTTTTTTTAAGTTAATTGTTTTTATTTGCGTTATGAGATACTGATATTTAGATGCTTTACTGTTACAAAAATACGCGATCATCATTTAAAGTACTCTCGTTATTCTCATACGATACGAGTGATTGTATATTCTGAGTTTTTACACTGTTTGCTGTGTTACACTTGCTGTGACAATGTATGCATAAACAAGTATTAAATAATAAAAAGAAAACGAAGTTTGTAAAATTCAGTATTCGTTGATTTAAGTAAGGTTACAAAAACATATTTAAAAGAGTCCAATAATATTTTAGATTACCTTAAAATAAATTATTTTTTTTGTGTAATAAATATGTGAGTACACAAAATTAATAAAAATAATTAATTCATTTAATATAAAAAACAATTGTGTATTCTACCGTGCAGCAGAAAATAATTTGCACGATTTGGTTAGCACTGAAAATATCTGTTTACTAAGTTCTGAGAACTTAACCTGACAAACGTCCCGTTTATAGGGACTGTATTAGTTGATGTTGTCTAGTATGCGTGTGTGCTGTGGATCTGATTCAGACATCTCAGGATGATAGAAGTATTAGTAGAAAAGTACAACAGTTTACTACATCCTACAAAAATACGTCAACGATACTAGTGTGATTCAACCGAAGGTGATCTCTCGCCAGTGTTTGTTGCAATGCGTTGTTTCATCAAGTGACGTGTTAGCTTACGTAAATGTTGCAACTACACCTGCTCAGAATTAATGATAACTCAACATTCCAACAATGTGACTTAGTTAACTTGAAAAGTTCGAAAGTACTCAGCAAGTACTCAGTAAACAATAAAGACTGATTCAAAAATCAGATTCCTTTCTTTCGAAACCTCCATTCAAATAGTTTAGAGTAGGAAACATGTTTTTTGGTGTAAATATAAATAATTAGTTCCTAAATACAAATTATATAAGGTTAATTCTCATGTTTTGTAGTATTAGCTCGGCAACTTGCACGTTCATTTATTTTTTCAAAACGTCCTGTTAAGGTTTTTTTTATTTTTATTTTTTTATTTTTAATGTTGAGAACCTTGCACGTTCTAGATGTTATAGAGATGTACAGTAAATGCCAGACAATTTTTTTTAAATCGAGCATTGTATTACATTTGTTTGGTATTTTTTGGTAGCTGATTTTTTCACCTGAGAAATCATACGCAGTGAACATCGATACAAATAAATTTGTATTATCAACTTTGTTATGGAGTTATTAGAAGAACATTGTCGAACAATGTACATTAAAAAGACTAATAAATTATTTAATTGTAATATTAAAATGTGTACTATTCTGAACATTGAGTTCTAGACAATACTGTTGTAAAACACGTATCATTGTTTGAACATAATTTCGGAAATTAGAAGAGCCTAAGAAATTAGCACTAAATAAAATAACATGACTTGTTATATATTTCGGTTAAACCGGTTATTTCGCGTTCGGAAATATAAAAAAAATCCTTGATAAATAAGTCAGAAATCATCATGAAATAAAAAAAACGCGATGAAACACAAGATTTTCCACTATTTTTTTATATCCATGCCGGAATAAATATAGACTCCCATAAATATAAACAAATATTTTAAAATCTCCACAACGTACGTTAAAATTATTCCGAAATAATTGTATTATTTAACTAACAGACTTTAATTAAACTCTTTTTCTACAGCGTACAGCTCTGAAGTTAGGGGCAACTGTGACATTTTTTGTTTTAAAATTTAAATGGTGGCGAAAACGCAACCTCTATTGCCTAATAATGGTTTGTAATACACTTTCGTATATCGTTGTATGACTTTAAGTACAGACCAAAAATTTGACCTTCATGTTGCGTGTTTTCCCTGATTAAAACGTATCGTCAATTTGCGTCGTACGCGAAACAAACAACTGCCGAGACTATGAGCAAATTTAATTACACCATCTTCTACTGTCCATATTCTATTCGCTACTAACACTAATTAATCTGAAAAGGTCTCAAGACTCTGAGGATAAGTTAAAAAAAAAGTGAGCATAAACCAGAAAGTTAAAAATAATATATTTAAATAGGCCTACGAAGATTTTGTTCAACAGCAATACATTGTCACACGATTTAGTATAACTTAATTTTTTGCATAAGTTTAATATAAGAATTTTGTCATGAGCAAAAAATAAAATTTAATGAATAAAAACTTACGGGATGCTTGATGTAAGTTAACTTCATTTTTTGAACGCTAGCCATTTCATTATGAAAATTGGATTGAGAGCACCCCACAATATTTTTTTACATCAACGTTAATTTTTTGGGCAGTGACTTTATTATTATTTTTAGCTTATTCAATAATTAAGTTTTACTGAACTGTGAAACTCTATTACTGTTGAACAATATCTTTGGATTAGAAGATTTATTTTCAACAGTTTGGTTAACGTTGCTACGAAAGAGTATTTTTTTAGTTTATTAAAATTTTAATTCTTAACACAAACTTGATTTTATAAGTAATGAGGTTATTCGAATCTTCACGCGTGACAATGAACTAGACATATCTCATTCATTTTCTCGTAACCTAGCAATTTCAGCTAACGCGTCTACATTACACGGGACACTTTTACAGTTTCATAAAAAATCATGTACGGTACGTAACTGATGTTTTTAAATTTTTTACGCTAATGATTTGTTTGAAAAATTGTGTTTACTGATTATGATTTTATATATTTTTTGTTGCAGTCATATGTCAGTGTTTTTTCCATAATGGGAAATAATACTAGGTCATTGCTACGGAATTATTGTATTTGTCTTCGAATATTAATACACGAGCAAAATTTGCAATGATGCGGACGTCTGGAAGTAGGCAAAAATTGAATTGAAAGATTCCATTACATTCACACATACATACAGGCCAATCTAACAAAAGTATGTTAAAGCTATGCATTCCTCTTTCTATTATTTATGAGATAATTATTTTAAGCCGAAACGAGAACAGATATCACAAGTTTGTTTGGAAGATTTCTTTACTAAGGTTTTCACGTAGTTGGCTAATTTTTATTTCAGTTTTTTTTTTTTTTTTTTAACTTAGTCGAAACAGTAAAACGGTTTGCCTTGAAAAACATAGTTGCCATGTTAAAAACCGTTTTAAAATAACTGCCAGAGTCATGATATCTACTCTAGCTTAAGCTTAAAACACAATTATCGCAAGCAACAATGGAAAGAGGAGGGTATGTAATTAAAAACCAGACTCACGTGACTTATGAGCTTGCGATGACTTAAGGAAGAGTGTTCACTGAGTTCTGCTGGTCGGCACTGGACGAATGACGAGACATCGGCGTGCTGGAACGTTTCCACGTCGGTTTAACCTCACTTGTCGGCGACACTCGAGTGTTTGGGACGCCGAGGAAGAGTTAAAGTACCTTACGTAGTGTTTCAACCGCCTGTGACATCACAACCACATTTTTACCTACTTACTGTTCTGTGGGAAGAAGACTCGTATAGTATTATGCCATCGACCTTGGACAGCTAGTGATGCCAACATTAGGATAATAATGGAGGAAAAAGTTTAGTTTCCATTCTTACACTACGCATTAAAGTGATCTCTTAACGTGCCTACATTATCGAACTGGGACTGTAATTCACTGGTTACAATACCTCGCAATGACATTTCTGTAATAAATTTTTAAACTACGTGTTCATGTATTCTGTTTCAGTAAGTTCCCTTTCTCTCTTCCTGATAAGATAGTTGTTATCGCGCCTACCCAGGCGCTATCGAGAATTTTAAGTTTAAGCGGTTGTCAGCAGTGGCGGGGGATCACTCCACGGCGCGTCGTTTCGATCGGTCGAGCCGGACCGTTATCGGACGCGGACGATCGACGTATCGAGTTGGGGCAAGTGCGTGTTTGACGCGGACCGTGTGAAATCGAATAGTTCGATCTGAACTTCGAGTAGCTTGGACCAGCAGGGCACCCGAGGTCGTGTACGTGATCCCACATGACATTCAAACATCGCAGAAAATACTATCTTAACCTTATTTTAACCTTCGCCGTTTTAAGGCGACATCCTGGTGAAGAGTATGTTTGTGTGTGTGAGGCGAAAATCGAAGGGACACTAGGAGCGACGTCGGCCGGCCCATGTGTTGTGATATCGCCTCTACGGCCAAAGTCGTAAAGGCGAGCATAGTGTTTACTGGTCTCTGAGAAGAAACATAACTCCGAACACGCTGCACGCAGTTAGAGCGCCAGCCAGACGACCACCTTAAGGTCGTGATCATTCATTTATTTCAAACAATTGCAAATAATTTGAATTTTTCCAGACGGTTTTTTCAAATATTGTATCGTTTGCAAGCAAAACATTATTTTGCTTCATTTTGGCTTATTTTGACAACAAAAATATGTGCTATTTCAGGTGTAAATATCTAAAAATCTGTTTAGTGTATTGCAACAGAAAAATTCAGATACAAACGATGATATATAAGTGTTAAAACTGCCAGAATAAATTTCTTACGTATGTGTTAATTCGCGTTTAAAAAAATATTTTCGTAACCACTGCTGGACTAAAGAATGGGGCCTTGAGGGGGCCGTCTGCACAGGCCACCGAACGGTGTGCAGAGCTTCGATCGTTACAAGATTATTCGAAAACTATTTACACAGTGTTAGTATCAAGCAAACGTTTAACCGAATCCAACTTTTCTTAAATCTTGTCTCATGTATGTGTTTATTTCTGAGCACGATTGCAGATAGACTTAATTGTATTCAGGTTAATACTGTGTAAATGCTTATGTCCATTGTAACTCAGCCCTTACTGTAACGCAGTAAGTGTCACTCGAATCAGTCAATACATACGCAGCGCAGAAGAGACAGTAGTGAGAAACTACTTCAGAAATGTGTACATAATGAATGAGAAGCAGCCTATATTAGAAGATGTTTAGTTTGTATGAAAGCTTTACTTCAGCTAAGGTTAGTTCTGCAGAGGTTAGAAACTCAATTGTTATTAGTTCGGCAAGAGACAAGTTCTGGCACTAGTTGCTCTTGTATATTTAACAGGGGTTAAATTATATATATATATATATATATATATATATATATATATATATATATATATATATATGTATATATAAATAAAATAATTTTACTAATCAATAATTATATTTTTTCAACCTAGCTAACATTACTTTTATTGCCATATCTAATTTTTTAGACTCCTTGTCAAAACCAGCGCAGTTAGACGTGGAAATTGTGTCTTGCCAAGCTAGTCAATTATAAATTTGATTATCTTTCTAACCTGTCTTATAATCAATCTTAGTTTGGCTGAACAGAAAGGAAGAAAAATTATTCTGACTCCTGTGTCATGTGAAGACTGCCTCGTTGCACTAAGTTTTTCCGTTAAGGCCTAGCTATTTAGTTTTGCAGTAGTTTCGATAATGATTTTTAACGCTAATTAATTCATATATCAAAAAATTTATCTTACAGATTTAACACTTATATATCGTCGTTTGTAGCTGCATTTTTCTGTTACAATACACCAAATGGATTTTTAGATTTTTGCTCCTGAAATATCACATATTTTGTTTTCAAAATAAGCCAAAATGATGCAAAATATTTTTTGCTAGCAAACGGTACATTATTTTGAAAAACACTCAGCCAAAATTGTGCATCGTATGACTGTACACACTCTCTCAAAATTTATCAAAGCAATTGGATAAAATATATTTGAGTTATTTGCAGTTGTTTGAAATAAATGAAAGCTCATGACCTTAAGGGAACTTCCTAGATATAGCACGTTTGTGTGTGAGGCAGGAGCGGTAAAAGAGTGACGCTAATCGACGTATGTAATACATTACCGCCTCTCCACGCAAGCCACTCTAACGGCATGCAGTGATTCACTATTATCTTCTTCCTTATAAGACTTTAAGCGGTGACCAAGTAATTTTATTAATTTAATTCGTGGGCAGCATAGTTCAATGTCAAGTGCTTGTTTCTGTAGTTGTGTTTTTTGAATCTGTTTGTCATTTTTCTAGGTACGACAGGCTGGAAAAGCCGTTATTGACCATTTTCAGAGGTTCCAAAATGATGTTCCTGATAAACGTGCCAAATGTTCAAAACTCTAGCGGTATAGTTTGAAGTGTCTGTTATTTTCGTATACATACAGATATAATGCACGATAAATAGTTTCCTAAAAAAAATTGCCGTAACTCGTTGCAACGCATTTGAAGTGCATGTAGGGAGACGGTGTACATCAATTTTCATTTTTGTACCATATATATATATATATATATATATATATATATATATATATATATATATATATATATATATGGTACAAATATACATTGGTACATATATACATTGTTGTTTGAGACACAAAATATGACAGGAATTTTCTCTTATAAAATTATTTTATCTCGCACAGTTTTTGCATAACGACTTGTTAAAGCCAAAATTTGCATGTTTTCGTTTTAAGGTTGACACTTACATCGTCTCACTCACCAGACTGAAAAAAGTCATAGTGAATAAAGATATTGCGGCTACAAGTTCAGCAATGTTTAACAGCAAATTAAAATAATTTTGTATTTTAAAAAAATTGTAGATTTCTTTTCAGCATTTTGTTTAAATAGAAAAAGGTTACAATCTTTGCTTTTACGTACGTGTAGCCTGCGTCGGCTTTGCCCGCTGTGATTTTTCTTTGTTTCTTTTGTCTGTTGATTTTAGTGTAGTCCTTAAGACGGAAACGTGCAAATTTTGACTTTAACGAGCCATTACGCGAATACTATGAGAGATTAAAAAAAAACTCATAGGAGAAAAATTTAGTCTCACATTGTGTTTAAGACAAAAAAAAATATCTGGAACAAGTAAATTTTTAAAGTTGGAGATGAAAATTGATGTACACCGTGCCTTTAAGTTGGCCGTCTGGATGAATGTATATTGCGCATTCGAAACGTAGAATTGCGAAAGTGGTAAGGACGAGACAGAACGCGTATCACGCCTATGCCTAGCTGTAAGGCACAAGTAGCTGAATTGGCATGCAGTTTTCTCCTCGCCGACAACGCGCCTGAAGAGGCATTAAGGGCGCGGTTCATCTCAATTTTCAACGGCTTTATTTATTTTTAAATTTGTACCATATATTTTTTGTTATTTTATACATAAATTGTGATTAAGTCGTCCTCCTAGGAAATTTTCGTATCTCTCAAATATAAAAATAAATAAAGACGTTGAAAGCTAAGGTGAACCACGCCCTTAAGTGATAGCGCGGTAATTGTAATACGTATTATTACAGATACAGAAGTTGTACACGCCTAAGCCTTTTAAAAGATTCTGCGACGAGTTTTTAAGTACCTAAAACGAATCGCAAAAAAAAAAAAAAACATTTTCGCCATTTTCGGCTGCTAGAAAATATGCTGTAATGGGTAGTGGTAAACTTGCAGTGAGTATTCAGACGTGTAACGTTCTTTAAATGATGTTCCTATACAAATATCACTGATGTGCAACACTACGTTGTTGTAGGAAAGACTAAATTACCGAAGAAAATAAGTTTCATGGTTGTGCAGATAATAAAAAAACGAAGAAAGAATTGTTGCAGCAGTTACAAAGTTATAATTGCCACAGTAGAAACCGAAGTAAAAATGTATGAATAGTATTCGGGCGCATTTTAAAAGCAAATAATATTATTTTAAAATGTAAACATAATGATTTTATAATTTTTTCTACACGCCGCCATGTGCATCATTACAAACGTCTTCAAACCAATACAATTCAAATATCTATCTCGTAACAACCTCTTGGCACTTGTGTTTGTTTTATGCTGTTTTTATCACAATAACTACGCACGTCTTAAGTTAATGTCCCATCGTAGCCCAGGCTTAATTTCACTTATTTTTGCCGACAGTTTAACTAGTTAGATTAAATAATTGTTCGTATTTAAAGTGTTCATATTAGCCTTATGTGCATCAAAAATCTATTTAGTTGCAGTATAGTAAATAAAAAAAACATCACGAACGTTTAGTGTTGATATAAACAAATATTAATTTTTTATTTGGTTTAGACGTGTTGCCTCGAAAATACTTTCAGTTTATACTTGATCATTTCTTGTACGGGACACGTTCATAGCGACTTCGCCTGGGCCTTATTTAAGCTCTGCAAATTTTACGATGCTGGGTGATTACAGACACCTAAAGGTAAATGGTTAATCGAATAAAAATAAACGTCTGAATAACCCTGTGCACAACCATTAGTGACGGTGCCCTCAATTACACATTTTCAAAATATTCACTTGAAATTTAATGCCATTAGAAACTTTTTTGGAAAAACGTTTTGCGAAAACTTATTTGGTGCCCCAACCTTGAGATTAGTGAAATTATATGTTATGTGAGCTGATGTTGTCGAGGAGCCTAAATGGAAAGTGAAATGCATAATCCATTTTACCCCTTTGAAACGGCTACATGTAAATTGCACTAATTCGATCTGTCTTTTGGTTTTTGTGTGTCAGAATTGAACGTACGCATGCAGCATTTAACGGAATTCTAGCCCAGAACTTCCCGGAATGTAAACCAGAAAGTCGAAATTTTTTTTTACCTCTTTGGGGCCGAATTAGGAAAATATATTTTAATGGTATTTGGGATATTTACAAAAGCATCAATCTGAAGCAAAGATCACCTCGATATCTCGATTGGTTCGATAGATATGGAAGAATAAAACACATTTCACGTATTTTCACCCCTTTAATTAAAGAATTCCAAAACGTCTTGGAGTCCTGTCATACAGACATTTGTATACGTAACCATTTGAAGGAAAATCACGACGATGGTTAATTGCGTTCCAGTGATATAGATGATTATTAAAAAACACATTTTGCCCCTTTTTACTGCTTAAAAAATCCTAAAACCGGTTTTTGGGCATTTACGTAAGCAACATTCTGAAGTTAATACCAACTCTCTAACCCGAAGGATTCGCTAGATATCATTAGTTAATGGGAAACACATTTAAGGTCTTTTCATCCCCTTAAAGGTTGAATTTCGAAAAATTCTTGAATTGGCTAATATGCTTTTTTATGTTTTTCCTACTGAAGTAAAATCACGATGATAGGCCGTCGGTTTTGATCTCTATCGACGTTTCTTCGGAAATACATTTCACCCCTTTTGAGGTCGAATTTAAAAAATCCCTTCTTAGTGCTCCCTTATGACCTGACGGGGAAACCACACAAAGAATTTTATGATTCTAGGTTCAGCAGTCTGGGCTGCAGTTTGATGTGTCAGTCAGTCAAGGTTCTCTTATATATATATATATATATATATATATATATATATATATATATATATATATATATATATATATATATATATATATATATATATATATATATATAGGCATTTATACAAGGGTTTGTTGACGTAGTCGGTAATCCGCTGCTATGCATCCCACACAGATTATACGGGCGTTTTCGTGTGCTCTTAGGGTACGTTTTTACAATTGCTACATAAGGAAATATTTGAGTGAGAGAATGCTACGTTAAAAGCTGTTCTTTCAATTAGTATAACAGGCATAATAATTAATTGTAATTTGTTAGTCATACCTTTATGGGAATATTTCCTCTAAAAATTTTAACAGTTGTATTTGGCCAGTCTATATTCAAGAAATCAACAACACAAGACAAATTTGCGATGAGTTCAGTTTTTTTACTTTAACAAGGGAAATCATTGGACAACCAGCTTCTAAATAAAATTTGTAAAACTACAAAGCCATTTATTGTAAAATATATGTTTGTTAAATTACAATGTTTAAATTAGTTTTAGTTGAAAAAAGGAAAAATAAAATTTTAAATATACGTTTTATTCTGATAATGAAAGTGATTTTATTTAATAATAAAATGTGTAAACATGATGTTTAGGTGAAACTATTTCGAGAAAAAAAGTAATTTGCGTACATACCTCGGATTCGAACCTACAGCCTCGCGTCTGGTGACAATTTGCCCTACCCCTAGAGCACGTAGTCAACGCTCCTTCAGTTTCTTGTTTTTTTATTTATATAAAACCACTGTACATTTGATAGTTAGCATTCTTCATTTTGTAGCAAATAATTGATACGAATACTAGTTTTATTCTAGCAAATTGCATGCCAGAGGTGTTATTTATGCATTACTGTAGAATTTCCTACATATCCGAAATTTTGGTGGACTACGAACTTTTGCTATGTGTTTTAACAAAGTAAATCCTCGTAACTTCACAAACAAATAATTCCATAAGGAAAATACTTGAACATTTACGAAGACATTCCTTGTAGGCCTAAGGGCGCTCTGTACTGAAAAATAAGAAATTTTATAAATGTACCAAACTCTGGCCAACTCTTACACGTTACATAAGTAGACTAGTATGATCTTTGAAAGAGCTGTGCAATGGGAGTGCATGACTGGATTTATTTGTTTGGACATACGCCATTGCGAAATAAATGACTGTCAAAAGAAAACTTAATAAGACAAGAAAACATAAATAAGCAGAGTATGCTTTAGTCATCAGGATACATACTCAACATGAAATTCCAAAACTGGAATCTGGTCAGATAAAATAAGGAAACAAAACAGAAAATAAAAGAAACAACAAAATTATAAAAAGAGAAACCTAAGTTGATCAGTCGCACTCGTGTTCCTGAACCCTGTGTGTCTACCTGATGACGGGAACAGATTCCAGTTCCCGAAACGTCGTTCATACTGACTGTTTGGAAAACTATTGTGTTTTACTTCGTCTCATCGTTTGTGTTGTTTGTTGTTTTTCTGTTTGTGTCCAACATCTTTGTGTTTTGTTTCGCCTCATCGATGTGTCGTTTGCTGTATTTATGTTTGTGTTTTTGTTTCGTCTCATCGTTGCGTCGCATCTCAACTTAGCTATTTTTATAGTTTTGTCATTTCTTTTATTTTCTGTTTTGTTTCCTTATTTTATTTGACCAGATTCTAGTTTTGGAATTTCATGTTGAGTACGTATCCTGATGACCAAAACATACTCTGCTTATTTACGTATTCTTGCCTTATTTAGTTTTCTCTTGACAGTCATTTATTTCGCAGTGGCGTATGTCCAAACAAATAAATCCAGTCAAGTAGACTAGTAATTTCCCTCTTATTAAACACTTTAAAGGTTCATAGTTTTCGCACAAGCGAATTTCAAGGAATCGCTTGACTTTTTTTCGCTACTTGCCCAAAGTAAAAACTATTCAAACGACACTAATGAAGTAATTTAGAGTGAAAGAAATTTTTATTTTACAGAATGACACCCTTCTATTTTCACGTCAAATTATTCGTAGGCTACTAAAAAATCCTTGAATGTACATACAATTTGCACGTCTTTGAGTACCTATATTTATAAAATAATTTTTTCGTGAAATATTACAGGTGTCCGTCTGCAGCATAATATATTTAATTTCACTCTAAATTATTTAATTCTTTATTGTTCGAATAGTTTTGAATTTTGGATAAGCAGCGAAAATAATCTAATCGCTATTTTGACGTGCGCTCGTACGAAAACTTCGAAACCGAAAAACTTTTTATTCGTAAAAAGGAACTCTTAATGTAATGTATAAGAGTTGGACAGTGTTAGGTTCAATAATATAATCACGAATTTTTCGGTGCAAAGCATTCTTTAAAATATTAGAGTGTAGTGATGACGTCACTTTACTATAGAAGAATAGAAGCTGGGAGAGGGAGTATAGGTTGTTCGGGATAAATTGAATCAGGACGGTCAGTGCCAGGATTCGAACCCGGCTCCTCCGAATCGTCAATTGAACATGTTATCATTGCGCTACCTAAATATTTTTATTTAAATGTAAATTAAATTTAAAAGTTCAACGCTCGTTACTTCGCCAAGCATCCTCCCCTTTAGTGACTTTTATTTGAGCCCTAGTAAAAGTTAAGACAGTTTTGATGGAACAGTTTCTACGACCAATATAAACGAATAAAATTTTCACCCAGCGGAACCTGGGAATCGAGTCCAGAACCTCACCTACCGCAAAACGGTGCACTGCCAGATTACGCTGCTAAGGTTGGCTGCCTCACTCGGTAAATAACCAATAATAAACTACAATCATTCAGAAGGAAGTATTGAAGCAAACTCACCAAAGAAATTAAAGAAAACTTGGAGAGCGTCTTCCATGTTGAGGTAATTATCTAAGGCAAGCATTTATCTTACTGGTGCCATACAGTGTCCTGCAAATATATTGTACGCAGAGAATAATAAGAAAAATATATTGTTTCACAGTTTTCTAACAAAAATAAATTAATAATGAATAACTATTACAATCCAAATTGATTTATTTAATTTATTTATTTTACAAGATTGCAACCTAAGGATAGACACGATGAAAATGAGACGTCTACTATTGGTTTTTGTTTTACAGAACATTTTACTGTCAGACTGTTTATTGATAAATGAGAGACAGAAAAGCAACTTTAGGCACACTATAAAGCTGAAATTAAAATTACAATTATGTGAGGATATCCAACATGATAATCCCGTTCGTACAGAGAGTTATATAAAACACTGGCAAAACTTCAGTTCGATGTTATTTCATTGAGGTATGAAACGCATTTGCGAAATAAATAACTGAAAACTGTAACGACGAAATATTTTGATGCGTTTTGAGCCATATGATATACTTGAAATATTTCGCACGTTATTAATGACCTTAAACGTTGCTTGTTTTTTTTTTTTTTTTTTTTAATAAAACGCACTGTGGTAGCCAGAGCCCCAGCGAGTGCTTCTTTCATCGACCTGATGCCTAAATTATGTATGTATTTACAGGTAGAGCCTATTTCACGCCATTATATCCGATTTTCAGTGAATATTTGATGAATGAGGGGCCTAGGTACGTCAACTGTGGCGGTCACGAAAGACATGCTAGAAAATTCGAAACAGGCTATGCTCAGTCTGTATATTCCGACAAACAGTAACATTTGTGCACAGAACGCTGTGAAATTTGTTTAAAGGTATTACACAAAGGTGAGTGGATTATTTATTATTGATTAACAGAAGTTTAGCATTCTCCGCTGAATTGTATAGTAGAGAACCCCTCTTAAGAGACTTAAGCACCTGACGCAAGAGCGATGTTCCAGCGTGCCGCGTCTATTATTTTCTACGCGAAACAGCTAAATTTATTTACAATACGTTTTTCTACAGAAAGAACACACGGTTAAAACTAGGCTTCTGTCAATTAAAAAATGCAACATGCTTATTAGAAACATGTTTTGGGGCACCTCAAAATGGCTAAAAACTGTTTTTTTAGACAGCTGTAACTGAAAAAAATACCACTTGAATTCGTAAAGCATAACGTTGGAAGTAAGCATTGAATTTTACTACAAACTTTCCACAAATAAAATTGTAGGTTTGCTGCTTTAATTCCCATAGGAAGAAGAGTAATACGATAACACTGCACGGCAGATTGGCGCGCCGCGAATGTAAGCGATGTTTTACCGTCGAGCGTGAAATGCTGAACCTTATCGCTTCACTGTCTCTGCGCATCAAACGCGGAAATTTACATCCGGTGTATTGCCCTCTTGAAGTGTGGCAAATTAAATATATCTGTAAAATATCGCTTAAGTAGAACACTAAAAACGTAAAACTAAACAATCATTTGGATGACTGTATTTTATATGGGAACGAAGAAGTCGACTGTTGGATACCGAAAAATAGGTGCGCTAACATTTTAAAATGATATTATTATTAGTTTTCCAGAAATTTTACTGGCACGAGTATTCTCTGAATTAATTTTCTAGGGGCTGACCTAAACATTTAAAGTGTTGGTTGATCGCACGAATAGTGTAATACATGAATAGCCTAGGGCCAATAATATTCTAGCGCTTTTTTGTGTGTGTGACAGGTTGTTAGCGTATGTTTGTATGAGTAAAAAAAAAAAACTTTATGACTACAGTCATTTTTAAAGGCTACATAAACTTATGATCCTACGATGCTAATTTTTTCAAGTGCTTGAAACACATATTTAAAGCGGTTACGCATATCTGTGATTCGAATACTTTTTTTGCCACAGATCTAGTTTACTACTGGAAACATCTTAATAAATAATTAAATAGAGATGAAAGTATTATTAATATATATTTTTAAAAAATGTTTCGTTTTTAAGAATGACTAAAAAGTATAAAATCATTTCTCCTATGAAAATAATTGCAGGATTATAAACGAAAGAAACGTAGAGCGCATGCAATAGATAATATTAAGTAGCGTAGAGAGCAGCTGTCGTTCAGTCGTTATAACTAACACAGCAGTTCACATTCTTTTGCAGTGCAATAAAAGTGTTTATTACTGACGTGAGCCTTCATCATCTGTTTTCAATTGCATGTGTCTCCACGTTATTTTTATTTTATTTTATTTTTTTTTTCGTTTTAACTCTTAGAAGTATTTTCAGTACATTTTGGTCCGGAATATTTAAAAGAATATATATATATATATATATATATATATATATATATATATATATATATATATATATATATATATAAA
>PNEQ01033184.1:0-11700 GCA_003012365.1 Medauroidea extradentata
TTTTGTTTTATTTTTAATATTGTGACTTACCAAGTAATAACTGCAACTCTACAATTCATATTTTAATGCCGTGAATTAGATACAGTATTTTTTATTCATTGTCAACGTTATTCCTTACAATTTTTTTTTGTCATATAATTTTGTTATTTTTTGAGGGTTCCTGAGATTGTATTCGTAGAATCGCTACCTTCGTTAAATCTAGGGTTCGTAAAATCGGGGGTTTAGTGTAGTTTGTATTTTGGCTGGTTTGATAGTTTCCATTACAGGTTACTTAACAGCATGGATACTATATTTGCAAAAAAAGTTTGGTTTTGGAAATATTTAAAGGGGGTTTTGAATTGAGGAATACGAACGTAATCAGATCGTAATACCACCAATTGGATAGTGAAACAGTAATGTTTGTAAAATTTTTATTAAATATATTACAATCCACAAATGACATGTTACATAAAAATAATGGGTTTTTTACTTTGATATTTTTTAATGTAATGGATTTAAGTGTGTTATCCTACATAAAGTGCTATTTTTGGTTTTTCCCCCCTTATCTGTTTCAATACAGTATTAAAATAAAAAAAAAACATGAGAAAGGTTTTCTAATTGTTATATTATAACATTACAGTTGTTCTTGAAATTTTACTGCAAATGACAACAAGGAAGGTTGGGAAATTTGTACAGTGTATAGATATCTTGGTTTAAACAATTATGCTGCTTTTCTGGATATTTTTAAACAATTAATTTCTTTAACATATTGAATCCCAGGTGATTTACCTTATTTATTTTAAATGGGAAACTTTTACTTTAAGACTACCAAATATCACTTCCTATCATGCACAATCACATTTCCTTCATCAAAGTTAAGTGGCTTGTTTACAGTATACATTTTTGTCATTTTTTGGATTGACTGAAGTTGTCGTGTAAAGCTTAGCTTAGATTGTAATAATTTTTTCCTCAATAATTTTTGTGCAATTTTTTAACCAATTTTGTAACCGATAAAGGGCATATTTACATCCCCCCTCCCTCCCTTTTGTTATGAGTTGTGGTATTGGTGCAGGATTATGTTAGTTTCCGTTGTTTGATATTCTTATTATATGCTCTTATGACAGTTACAGTTCCAAAGACATCTAAATCTGCAAGTGTTGGACAAATAATTAAACTTATTTTATTTTTCTTCTTCTACCCCTCCCTATACACAGTCTTTCTCCCATCCGAATGAAAAAAAAAATTTAATTTTTTCAGAAAATGTTAACAAGTAGACCAACACAGTGTATTCCCGAATTTATTTGTTATGACTAAAAAAAAACATTGAAGTGAGGTTTTGTACAGAAAGTCTAGTTGGTTGAATTGAACTTTGAAGCAGTCGTAGGCTACAGGCTTGGAAACTGTGGTATTATCTAAATTTAAGGTTTTATCTTCAATAATTATATCTAGACAAAGAAACACATGTACATTTTGAACAATGACAACATGCAGATATGCACACACACAAATCCTCCAACCTCGTCCTTTTGCTCATCTCTTCCTTGTCCTCTTCTCTTCCTCGTCTCTTCCTCATCCACTTCTTTGTCTCTTCCTCATCTCTCCCTCTTCTCGCCCACCTTTTTTTCCTCTTCTTCCTCCTCCATCACTTACTGCCCCAACTTCATATAATATTTTACTACCATCTGGCCATGTTTAATTGTTAGTTGCTTCTATAATTTGTACTGTTAGGCTTTTTGTGTCACTGTGTTATTTGAAGCTATGAATAAATTTTAAGCTTGCCCCATTGTGTTGTTATGCTCATGAAAATTTCAGTGTTGAAGTCACAGTTTTAGAAGGTACCGTTTTCCTAAAGAGCTGAATAAAATCCAGGGAGTAAAATACAAAAAATGTGTGTCACATTTTATGAACCATGAAAATTATAGCAATATTTATTGGCAATAAGTAGTTTTAAATTTAAAAAATAAATTAGAACCAATTAATATATTTTTAATATATATATTTCTTAACAATATTAATAAATTAAAACTTCTTAAACATTTACAGGTACAGTTAAACAGTAAATGTGACATTATTACAAAGTTTGGACCAAACAAGTAAGTACTTGGCTAGATGTTTCAAGTCTTAAATTAAAAAAATACTCTGGCAGAGTTGTGGCAACACTTGTCATGGCTAAACCTGTTTTAAAACATAAATTAGAATGCAACACAAATTTTTTGCATAAAGCAAATAAAGTTTTCTATCCTGATTGTTAACAAAATTACAGTATAAGTTTATAAATCCGTTGCTTAAAAAGTGTTTACCATGAATTACCTATAATTGTAGTTTATTTGATTTAATTAATTTTCACTTAATTTAGACTTAATACTACAGTTTTGTTTAAAACTAAGATTTCAGTTAGTTGTTGATTTTTAGCAAGTTTCAACCCTTTTGTGCAGTATAATAGTTTATGAATCCATTTTAAACCTATTTATTAGAGTAACTTATTTTGCTTAATGCAAGTGTTGTCTGCTCAGGTTGGGCATATATTCCAGTGAAATTTAGTTTCATCACAAGTATAGGTTTATAGTCAAAAGTGAAACACAAATATTACTGTATTCCACAGACTTCATGTGCATTATTCCCGCTGTTTCATAAACTCAATACTGTGCTGGTTTTGGAATGTTTGGCTCATCAGTTATAGCACCTGCCTGCTGGCTGTGCATTTGTGTGAGTGAAGCATGCCTCCAAGGGCAGTGCTGACTGGCTCATCTGGCATGGTATTGTCTCTGCCCCAAGACATTGAAACTGTGTGCAGTGGTATCCTAGATCACTTGCCTAACACTTTCAGTGGTGACCACTTATTTTTATTGGAGAAAAGTTTTGAGTAAAGTCAATTGCATGTTTCAAGAGTAGTTTTCATACGAATCCCGTGAATAATTTTTCAGATATAACAAGTTGAAAAAGCTGTTTTTAGCCGTTTTGAGGGGCTTTAAAATTATTTTTGTGATTGACGTGATGCTTTGAAAATTCTTTCAGTCATCATTTGAAGTGTGTGTGTATTTTCGTATATTGGATAGAATGAGCACGTGTATTTACGAACACAGTATAACACATTTTAAGCGCATGGTAAGTGGTGGCCTTAACCTAATGAAGCTGACCATTCCACACTACAGCAAAACAACAGACATGCTGTGCAATACTCTATCACTTCTCACCAAAGTTTTTAGGCCTAAAAAAGTTTCATAAGCAAGGGATACATAGTAAATAATAGAAGTTTCATAGCTTACAAGATAAGCCAAAATTTGGTGTTACTGGTTTTATATTCCATGCAATTGCTTGAAGTTGGTCATTTCTTTTCTAAAATATTGTAGCACACAATTGTTAATGTAGGATTATTGTAGATGATGGTAGTAAAATACTTTATTGATATTGGTTAGCATCTTCATCAAAATAATACATTTCAGTAAAAACATTCTTCTTTCACACACATGATTTTCTTAATTATATCCTTTTAATTGTATTTATTACTGTTATAGTTCTGTGCAACAAATTAAGTATGTTAATAGGCCAGACTGTAACTGTACGGGTTAAAACGGGTTCCACTTACACATCTTCATTTGATAGAAATCTTACATAATGAGTATTCTTATATAAATGTAAATATCTTCCGTTTTTGCCAAAACTGTCCAACACCATCATCTCGCCAACTGACTATTATGTGATATATAAATAATTACTGTGCTACAAGTGTTGTTCCCTCTCCCCAGCCCCCATCACTCTTGTTACTCTTGATAGAGTAGTTGAAAGTAGTTGGCATATCACTGCATGTCAATACATATGTATTAAGTTTCATTCTTTATTTACTGTGCTTTAAATAAAAACTTGTGATAATCTTAGCTCATTAAAAAATATATACACACTAACTACAATCATGTGAACTAGAAACTGTTATATAGACAGAACTTCATTTGTTTAGTACTGCGTCTAATCATGTTTGCATGCTCAGTCACCTAGGTACCTTTATCCATTGTTATATGTCATTATCTACAATGCGAAAGTTTAGGCAGTGTCTGTCTGGTTTCATTCTATAGTGTATTTTACTATACATACTAGTCTGTAAAAAGCAAATTCTGATAACAGTAAACAATGGTATGCTAAAAAAAAAAAAGGTGTTAACTGTAGTAAAATTTGAGATTTTATTTTAAAATTATTGGAAGAAATATTGTCAATAAACAGAAATATGTTTGATTCTGTACATTTAATGTAGTTGACTTATTCCTGGTTGGTCACATTGCATGAAAATTCTCACTGAAACTTGCAAGCAGTATATTGCATAGCTATCCTTCATAATGTGCATCTTGCTTTCGTGTCCACTGTTCTTTAGACATTTCCTTATTTTGTGACATCAGACAAAAACAGTTTACTGTATATAATTGTAGAGTTGAAGTTCAAAATGGACTAAGTGCCAACAACCTACTATCGAGGTAAAGCAGAAAAATATAGAAAACATGTACACTCACATATTTATTCGGAGTAGCATAGATTAATTGTAAGAATAGATCATGCTGACAATGTTGCCTATAATGTCATAAAACATATACCGACATTCTAAGTTCTTTAAGTATTGTATTTATATATGAAGGTAAGTAGAAAGATCTATGTGCCATAACCACCACACTTATACCCTCTTAAATGTCACTACCCACTGCACTAATTTCCATTTGAATATCATTACACAGCACTTACACTCTCTTGAATATTACTATCCATGGCACTTGTTACATGTTGATGAAAATCCTATAACGATAACTACATTGCCTTACTTGTCTTTTTAAGATCGTATAGTATGGCACACAGGCCATTTTGATGAAATAATCATGAAAATATGGGTTCTGGCACTTAATACCTTTTTGAATTTCAACTCTTCAATTTATCATGTTTAAAAAGCTTTGTTTTTTCCTTGTACATGTATAGAATTCCAGACTTTTTGAATCATCTGGACAGTTCACAGTGTCACACAAATATGCAGATGTGTAGAAGCCTATGCACAGGAAACATACTACGCTGTTTTTAGTTTATAACTACGTATGTTTTAACCGTTGCATCAAAATAGTGAAGGATTTTCATGTACTATTTTTATAGTTTTCGGCTCGGAACTGAAATGACAAATAATGATTGTACAGTATAAGCAGAGTTAAGGTGCCAAAAAAAATTAACAATTTTAATGGTTTGCAATTTTTAAGTACACTGTGCCTGAGAGTCAAATGCAATTGTACTGCATTTTCATTTTATTTGAAATCATCTATTACGCTGTGCATAATACAATTTAGATTAGCATAAGATTTTACACTTTAGGAAAGAAAATTTTGCAGATGTATAGTTTTGAAAGTGAGGGATTAAGAGTCTGAAAACGGTGAAGTATAGCTGTGTGAGCCAAATAAGATATCTTGTAGTTTTAAATAGCATGAATCATTATTTATTCCAGCTTAGCTTTTAAGGAATGGTGTACTACTGTTATCAGTGTAGTTGGGGTAACAAATGACACTAAAGGAAATGCTAGTAAAATTTCAGGAAACAATTTAATTACTTTTTTTTCATTGGATTTAGAAAGTGTGTATTTGTGTATACTGTAGTTCTGTGCTTTATAGTTGTGATTTATAAGTACAATAGCCACACATTAAACTTTTGAGTAGGGAAGTCTAGTCATTTTGTGAATGTGCAAGTGTTTGCTACCCTTCTTTTCTTACCTAACACACTTCCATAAGCTTACCCGTAACTGTAATTTGGTATCGAACATTTTTTATTTTCTCTGTTGATGTGCGTCTAAATGTGTTGTGGCGATAACTTGCTGATAAAATCATTTGAATAGTAACTGAGTGGTACTTGTAGTAGAAAATATTTATGTAACCTCAAATGCCATACCATTCTCCTTGCATAACGCCTAGTCCATGGTTCATATTTTCAGCATCTATCTTGCTTGTGGCCCTGTGGAAGTATCCAGTCTGTTGAAAACATTAAATTTTGCAGCATATTTGCTTCGGATGAAATTTATTTTCATTACAATAAGTACGGAGACATAGTTGTGGTACTACATATTATTTAACACATTGACACTGATAGTCACACACTTATTGCTATCAAACAGTGTACAGTGGCACCCCCGAATTACACCCCCTGATTCTACACTTTCCTGCCATTTACACTGTTTGTATTTGGTCCCATTTAATGAGTTTACATTATAAATGTCCCTCAGATTACACTTTCCTGCATTTTACATCATTTTTTTACTGGTCCCTTGAGAAGTGTAATATTCAGGGTTCCACTGTATATAACATAGTAATGTGTTCTCTTTCCTGTTACGTTAGCTTCAAGTTAGAGTATTTTACTTTGTTTTGTTACATAAATACGGAAGCAATTTATAATTTCAGTTTAGATCAACAGTTTTTTAAGGTAGTACAATGCCTCTACAATCATCTTATTTCAACTGTAGTGGCCTTTTGCAAGTTATTTTGTATAATTTGTTAGCACATTTTATTGGTGACATACTTGAGGTAAATGGTTGTTATGTTTTTTGTTGGATGGTGATAGAAATGTGTACTGAATGAAAAGCAATATTATGTTAGTAGAGGTCTTGGTAAATCATGCAAATGGTGCATGTGTGTTGCAATTAAATCATTGCTTTAACTACTGTAATGGGAAATGTACTTGTGATTCTCCATTCTTTCAACAATTTTGTGGTAATTGCGTATCCATCAGGTATAAATGAAAGTGAATTGTCAATTTCACTGATGTAAACATAGCAGTATAAATTTTTTTTAAACTGTAATAATTTTAGATTTTGTGTCTAGTTGACACTACATATTTATTTAAATATGTGAATGCATTGAGGTATAATCTTGAATTTGCAGTGCATCACAGTAACATCCAAGGAAACCAATATTTTCTACCATGAATTTGGATTCAGTTGTAATGAGCTGTAAATTGAGGGTTATTGCAATTTGCACTTTGTTCTTCATTCAATGACTTATGCATGTAAAATATCTTATAAAATACAGTAGAGCTTTCCTCTGGAGTTGCATAATCAAGATAAATGTTTTGTATAGCTGTTCAGAGTATATTCTTTGCAAAACTATTTTGTTATACAAGGTTTTTTACAGACATAAGTGCAAAAAAAATCAGATATGTCTTAAATTGTGTACGTATATCCTGTAATTTACAATAATATGGGACTTCATTGATAAATACCCACCGTATTGTGATTGCAAGGCAAACCAGCATGAAAGAATGTCTTGCATGTATGATGATGCCACCATTGTTTCAATATAGGTCATTATTTTTTATGGCTAATGTAAATTGTACATATAGTTCAAATAATAATTTGTGATTACGTATTTTAGAATTTATGATGCTGGTAGAGATTTTTTATGTACACTGAATTAGTTTTTTTTTCTAATTCTGAAGGCGATATATATATTTTATTTCAAAAGTAATGTTTCTAATGTTTTATTTTGTGTTGCTCCTTATGCAGAAGGTAATATTGATGCAATTTGAAAATATTTAATATTTCAAACAGTAAGAAGAATGAAAGTTTAAAACAGTGCTTATAAGACGAGGTCTGCAGCATCCTTGATGTTTGGTTTTAGTAAGTCCTCAGTTAATATTGTCTCACTTAAAAAGTAGTTTTGTTTGCATTATTTGTATTTTGATACTGTCAGTTGGCCACTGATTTTCTTGATGTTGTTTGAAACTTTAAATACCTGCCCTGTTTTTTCATGCATTTGTCTTATCATGCAAGTTTATTTTGCACACCAGTTCTGTCATTGACCTACCATCCCTACTTGCACATTGATACCACAATATGAATTACTGTATAATTCCAGAAATTAGCCACTCATTATTTTTTGCAAAAAGATTCAAGTTAAGAATCAATTTTCAAACATGTGACAACATGAAAATTCAATGTACCTACATCTAGGGGCTAATAACTGTAGAAAGCAGTTTATGAACAGTGAATTTGCCATTTGGTAGCACTTTCTTATAACTATTCTTAAAATGTTTTACCTTGGAATAGTTTGCAGTCCCACGCTAACAAAAAAAAAATGTAGAGCCAATAAAGAAAATTGTATAAAGCAGATATTACCATCATATTAAACAGTAAAGAATGTGGCAGAAATGAAGGAAATGTTTACAGAGCTGATAAATGTAACTAATACTAAATTATACAATATGTACTCTTAATGGCAGAATGTTTGTATGAAATTCTAGTTAGAATGGATCTAAACGTTTCTGCAGTATTTTGATTTACAAAGCCAGTTTTCTTTGTTAATACGTATTGTTAATGCATCAGCAGTTTCAACATGTGTTGTAATTTGATTGCCTATACAGTACAGAGTGAAAATGAGATGATGTTACACAGATCAAGAATGGGTCCAGTGATATTGAAGTGAAATTTGCATGTAATAATTATAAGTGCCGATAGTCAAGGCCAGGTACATTTTGCTACCCGTTGGTATTTACGCTGCACTATGCCATTGCGTACATGCACTCAGTGAGGTAGATTTTTATTACTATTTATGTTTGTTGAATTTTATATATTATGTACAATAGTAAATAAGTTTATGGAAATTATCACAAGAACAGAAAGTTGCATAATGATGATTCTTCTAAACTTTATTCAAAAAGATACCAGGAAGTTCTCTGATATGTGCAGCTGGTGAAACATTTTGTGGCATGTACTTCTGACTGCAATGAAATTTTGCATACTGGACATTTAATGGGATTCCAGAGAAATAAATAAGCAGGAATGAATATTATAACCTTGCTTCATGTATGTTTCTGTCTCAATTTGAAGCAGGCTGCCTTTGAAGCCAGCGACTGAAGTTTTCAAACACAGTGTAACTAGCATGTAGAATCTCAATCTAAAATGCTGATGAGATGGATCAATGTTCTCATAGTGATGAATATGCCTTATGATTAGAGGAAGGAAAAATTTGGTAGTTCCACTATCCTGTGTATACTTGAGCCCCATCTATTCCTTCATTGTCCGCAGTTTCAGTAGTTGCAGCTAATGGACAAATGGTCGAGGCTTGAGTGTACACAGTACAATTAATTCTAATGTGCAGGCTATTCAACTTAGAAAATATTCCTTTCCCTACTTACGATCATACATTGTCCATTCGTAGCATGTGTACTGGAGTCTGGTGAGGAGAGGGACGTCACAGTGCATATGGCTCCTATCCTCTTAAACTTACACATCAATATGAAATTGTCCAGTGAATGTTATAGGCTAACTGAAATTAAATGAATATGTATACAGATATATACACACACACAAATCCCTCGCATGCACACATATATACATCCTAAAATTATTATTAGACAGCCCATTTTTCTAGCTACAAATTAAAGCCCTAGACTTGCACAATGAGATCATAATTCCCCCTTCATTTTCTGAAACAGAAAGCATAGATGAGTTTCTTCTTACTAGAGCTTTACGTTAGTGTAATAAAAGTCCTGATAAAACTGGTGTATTTTCTTTCACTCCATGGTACATAATGGATTTTAAAACTGAAGCTGCACGTGTCATATTGATGCAACTACACTGTCAAATGAAGCATGCACTGGTTTATGTTCATTATAGAGTGTATTGATTTTGGTGTGACCACATTGGCCTGTTTGTGGCATGCTGGCTGTTTGCAATATGACTGTGAATGTGAAGTAACAGCACGATTCACAGTCGTGAGACTTGTCAAACGCAAGGCATGGTGGGATGAAGCAGTCAGTCACATCACCAGGTTTAGTGTATCACCAGAAGTTTGCCAGTTTCGTGTTGAATGCCTAAGAGCAGTTCATGGATTTTAGATGATGGGAATAATTGAAACTAAGCTAGAATATGTTATACTTCGGCTGAACGTTTTAGTAAATGACAACAGTTTGTTTTTATTCGTTTTATGTCCCAAAAAAACTGTACAGTAAAAAGAAAAATACATGGCACTACACAATACTGCACAAATAGTAAAATTTTATTTATTAGAAGATTTTATTAAAGTGTAAATCTTGTGCCTTTACATCTTTCAGTTTCTTTTCACAAATATGTTCTATTTGTCTCTTGAGTCTTTCTGTAATATTTTTAGTGCTGTGCTCACATTTGTGTCCAATACTGTTTTAGTTATGTGGCATGTTGACATATTTCTTTGGGGTTCCATTTCACATATCTTATCTGCCAACACCAGTTACCCCAGTCTTTGAGTAAACTGGTTAGGCCTTTTGGACGTGAGTAAACTTCCTTTAGTAGGGTCATTTGTGGAAGAAACTTGAGTTAATGTTTTTTCTAACCAGGTTACCAGAGCAACTGTGTCTTTTTTTTTTATAAAAAACCATGTGAAAATACATGTGAAGTTTATCTAATACAGGTATTATGAAATAAATATTCTGGATTTCTGAACCTCAATCTCTGATTTGTGGTTGTAGTAAGGTATGTATACCAAAGCTATGGCATCTGGTGCCCATAAATTTTCATTCATAGCATTGTTTTACATATGATTCTTCCATCGCCCCAGACAGGAGTTGGACTAGACTTTTGGTTTGTGGAAAATCTGTGATATTTTTAATGGTCTGGGAGGAAATACATACTCATAATTTTTTGGAAACAATACAGGGCCTTCAAAAAAGTTTTCAGTAAGTTTAACTGCAGTAACTAAGTTCATAACCAAGGTAAATTATTCATACATGTATTCACACTCACAAAGGTTATCAATAGTATTGAGAGTGCTTTGGTATGATCTCCCTGTTGTATTGCATACATTTATACTAGACCTATCCATGTGTGGTAAATCATGTCATGTTTTAGTCTGTGTTGCAGTGTTTGCCTTTTCCTTAAATGTCAAATACCTATACCTGATTTTTTTTTTTTCAGTGTAAAAAGAGGTCTTTTGATACCCCCCGAAGAAAAAGTTCATAGAAGTGAGATAAGGGTTTCTAGGTGGCCACAATCCAAGCCCGGGGAATATGGTCAGTGCTTTATGTACATTGAGACTGTAATGAGAAGGTGCTCCAGCTTGCTCAAAGATTACACTTACGAAATGTTCTTTTTCACTGTCATAAAATTTGAGGGAAAATATGAAGTTCCAGCAATATCTTCTGCAACATTATCAGATGCTTCTATAACTAAGCACGGGTGAATAATGTGACATGTTTAACTATCGTTCATAGCAGCTTGAAATTATCGACCAAAACACAACAGGAAATCTCTATGATGAGCTCTTAAGGTTGAGTGATAATATCACAGAGTAAATATATATTTATTAATTGTTTTGAACTCTAGCCTTCATTCCAAGCTGCTAGGAGTTAGATGTTGCAGCGTTTTCTAGATGGTTGCCTATATTGGTACAGTATAAGAAGATATTTGGTTCCAGCATGTCTGTACCATACATACCTGTAACAGTGTTCTCAGCAAACATAAATGGGTCCACCACACAATAATTTGTATGAATCAAGAATGCATTTGAAAACTACTATTATGTTGCTGAACTCATATTTGACAGTTATAACTGTACAGCAAGCTGTTTATGTGGAAATATGCCTCTTCACTAAAAATTTGTTTGAGGTATATTTTGTCGTGTATTGCACTTGCCATCGTTATGGAAGTCACCTCATTTAGGTCTGTCCTTGTAATTTCTTTTCACTGTTGATACCAGTGAACCATGGTTTTATTTTTAGTTTTAGATGGAATTCCGTGATAAT
>PNEQ01033184.1:11800-41340 GCA_003012365.1 Medauroidea extradentata
ACATTGTAGTGGACACTTTACCGAAAAGTGAATATTAAGGGCGTAATAAGCCTTCGAAAATCGGGTTTGAAAACGGTATTTTGTCAAAATATCTCAAACGGTTAAGAGTAAAATAACGAATATTTGGGTGATGGTACGAATGAGTGCGATCGGTAACATAAAATAAGTACAGCCTTCAAACCACCCCCGTTCATGAAATGAATAGGGGTTGCTTTCGTAAATTCGCATAAATGAATGTTTGCGTGTCGTTGTGGAACATGAAATGTAGTCTACTCCACGAAGCACTCCGTAAGGACAAAACATGTCCTCTTGTTGCAAATGCCTACATTGCACCGTTTACGAGTAAAATGCATACATGTGTGAAATGCCAAACATATGCATTTGTAATTAAAACACACAATTATAGGCAGATGTCTCGAAAATAAGTTGTAATAACTGAAATAAAACAGTCTTATATTCAGGTAAATACGGTACCTGTTATGAGTGTGTAGCTCTCTGAGGTATTCTGTATGACATCTACGAAAGGATGTCAGATAGATGGAGAGTTTTCCTGAGTAAAGCATGGTGGTCGTTATTTATGCATTTCATTATTATTGAATCCACATTCAACATCCATAACTGTACCTGTGTCTTCTGAAAAGTTTCAATGTACTGCTGCTGTTAGTTGAAACTGATTGATGAGTGAAACGTATGTTTATATCTCAAATGTTTGTATATATTTTGAGTAATTATGTAAAATGTCTAACTACACAATAACCATTGATGCTGATGAGTTTTGTTCAATGCTCATTTTATCAGATCTTGGAATCAAAATTGATGCACCCATAATAATTTACTGTTCAACTTAGAACATTGTACAACCATGAAAATTTGGCATGGTAACAATTTATGGACTTAACATATAGTGAATTTCATCTAGTAACAGGCATTCAAATGTTTGTGACCAATACTCAAAGTTTGTGTATTTGGATAATTGATTTGAGTATCTGCAGTCTTCTGTAATAGTTGCAAGAAGCATGACTACCTTCAGTGAAAATGCAAAAGCATTTTGTTCTCTCGAAATTATTTTTATTGAATGCTTTGTCAACGCTTTTACACAAATCTTGGACCTTGTGCATGCAGTTATATTTTTACCAAACTGACTGCTGTCAACAACTTTATTATATTATATATAAGCTACAAAATCAGATGCATTATTTTTTATTTTCTCATCCAGTTGCAGCTAAATTTATGCTCCCACTTCTTGAACTTTTACTCGTAGAGTATTGCATTATCAGATTGATTGGCATGAAAAATTATTAAAAGTGAATTTGACATGTAAGGTGGATCTCATATGAGATCAGGAGATAGAAAATGCCCTTCATTTTGATACAAGGCCTTGCAAGTATCACAGAATGAATTCTATGCTGGTCATATGATCACATTATTGACCATAGGAATGGAAGTGAATCATCGTTGCAGGTGTGCGCACCGGAATATGGCATGTCATATACCAGTCTTTAATACATAGTGGATACAGGGAAGCAGAAATAACACAGGTAAACAGAAATTCTGTTACAATTTTTTTTTTTTTTTTAAATTAATATAATACATAAATATTTCTTAATGTAATGAAATTTACCTATTGACAGAGGCAATTAAGACATTTCCTGAAAGGAGAGAACTCGATTCAAAATATCTACATGAAATGTTGACGCAAATTTTTTGTGTTCTTGTATGATAGAGCTCATCATGTAAATGCTGCTTTAGCCAAACATTTGTTTGCTCACCACAGGCCTTATTGCCTCTACGGTCAAGATGCTATACTAAAGTGAATTGTTTCTGTTGGTAATTCACCTTTATGTGACTAAGCTGTGCCCCTAAATGTTTACGTCCAGCTAATAAAGAAAAAAATATTATTAGTCTTACATAAAAACAAGTCTGAAATGTCTGTATACCGAACTTAATAGTGAAAACTATCTGAAAACTCCCTATTTTGGCTATTTTGCATCCTTTAGAATACATCTAAGAAATGTAAAATGAAACTTTTTGTTTCATTTAAGATTAATATAAAACTATTGAAAAGCCAACTCTGTATTCACTAGTCGCTGTAAACATTTTTGATAAAATAGTCTTGCAAGATGGGCATTGTCATGAAAATGGACTTTATATAATTGAAAACATGTATATCTTAGTTATAAGATATGAAAAAAAAAAAAAAAAAAAAAGTATTTCTGTTACCATTTTCCAAATGGTTTATAATTTTACAGTGCTAGTTCTTGTTTGTGTCAACAGGAAAATAAAATCCATCAAAGTTATGTGGTGAAATTATTTTTCTATTGCCTCCAGAAATAAAAAAAATTGTTGAATAAATTGCAAACAGAACAGCTATAAGTAAACTAGAAATTTCACTTTCATTTATCTGACCTGTGGAATGTAATTACATAATAATAGGTTTTGATATGTTTGGTACCTACAAGTGAAGTAAGTGTCAAATACCAATAGGTACGTATTTGTATCAGGTATTTCCCATATAACAGTGTTTTATTGTAGTGAATGTAAGTTTGTATTTTTGTACCCATTTTGGTTTATCTGAAAATTCATTAGATACTCCGTCCTGTCCGAGATATAATCTGTGCTTTTGAAAATATTAGTGTCTCTGTATTAAGTTATGCTTTGTGAAGCCTGGTGCGGATATGTTGGATTTATGCCAGACTAGTGCCTGAGGATTTATTTGTAAATAAAAATAAAAAGTCCTTACTCTCCACTAATTAGAGCTCACACATATCCTAATTATTTTTTTACAATGAACATGTGTGTTCCTTGAACTGTAATCAGTTATTGTAGTGAGAATTAAAAATGCTTTCAAATTTAAAAAAATAAATAAATAAACGTAAGATCAAATAAATATCAAGGAATTATCATTTTCAATTTTTTTTTATAGGATGAAATGTAACTGTTTTTGCAAGCTAATATTAAACAAAGTGTTGTGATAAAAATTGAAGACTAAGGCGCTAAATGTATTGTTTTTATTTTACATTAGATGCTATTTATATTTTGGGTACATGAACATAATTCAGAAAATTAAAATTTAGATGCTGTAACAAAATGCTTGAATTGTAAGTCAATCTTTACTTCTGCAACTACAATTGTGCAGTTTAACAAGCATGTGGAAAATATATACCATTGTAGTTAATAAAAATTTCCTACCAGTAATGCATGAGGTAGCATGTATAAAATTTGAAATCTACTGTCAGTGCATACTTTGTGCTGAGACTGAGTGGGGATGGGGAAGTATTTAAGGTGGTCGCCTACCTGGTGCTTAAATTAAGTAGCAGCATGTTTGAAGAAAGTGCTTTTTCATGAAACTAGTAAACTTTACCCAAAGGTTCATTTAAAAAGAGAAATGCCTTTGAGATTGTGATGTAGTACTTTCGAAATAGAATGCGTGCCACAAATATTATTTTTTAACCCTCAGTCATCATTTAAAATGGTTATTTTAGACTGCAGTATCTCAATATGTAATATTAATTGATACAAACAAAACTACAGTAGCTGTGTGCATTGGACTTTGCTACGTAGCTGCATCCAATAAGAATGAACAGCTTATAATCATGTTTGGATGAGTCACCAACAAGAAGAGTGTGTGTGGCGGTTCAGATGCTTTTACACAGTGATTATGTGGCAATTGGTGTATGTGCCAATGTTGCCTTTATGACTCCCTTGACCCTGACTCTTTAAAGTGCAGAATAGCACCCAGACAAGTGACCACCTTTGTGCGCCACAAAAGAAATGCAATTTGTGGAGTGTGGGTTGCCCTTAGCTGTGACAAATCTCTTTCATCTTGGTTTGTTTAGGTCCATATTTTTCCAGACATTATTTTATGAATTGGCTTAGATGCTGAATAAGCTCAACGTTCCAATTTTAATTTTATTATGTTTCACATAATTTTAAAGAAAATGTATGGTTAGAAGTCATTTTATAATCAGAATTTTTTTATGAAGAGGTCCCCTAGACCAAAACAAGCTTTTAATAGTTGTTACATCATCTTAGAAAATTATTTATGAAGTGACAACTAAAAATTAACATAAGATGAAGGGGATCTATCTGCCTTAAACTGTAGTATTCATCTTGTCTGTAAGTGATACTAAAATATTGATTGTCTTGCTCTCTTTTTTCAGTGCCTTTGTTTAAAGTTGCACTTTTGAGCAGTAAATATTTTTTCACTTTCATTGTATATATGACAAAAATTGGGTTCGTACATTTGCTGTAAGCTTAAGTTTCTCTATCCTTGTATGTACACTCTTCAGATTAAGCAAAAGTGATATTATTTTAGAATATTAATTGTTTCAATTTTCTCGTAGATTCCTTCATTCCTTTTTTTTATTAAATTTTATGTTAGTAATGCAGGTTTTTAAAGTTATTTTTTCTAAATGAAAGTTTTGTTGTAACTTTAAATAAAATTCCTTATTCTGTGTGCAGTCACAGAAGAAAGCTTTAAATTGATTGGTTTGTTATGTCTTTAGTTTAATGTGCCCTTAAGTAGGAATTATGTAATAAGTTTTTGTTTAGGTAATTTCAGGAATATATCACAACATTACTTCTTTATGAGAGAGTGGTAGATGAATAAACACTAAAACACCAATTGAAATCAAAACTATTTTAAAGTCACTATGGAAAAATTACAAAATGTCAAAACAATCACCCTAGACATTGACATTAGCCAATTTTATGCGCAAACATTTACGCTACGCATTTGTTAAGCGTAATCTGTTGCCCCAAAATTAAATGTAAGAAATTTTGGCGCCAGAAAAACATTATATACTGGAGAAAAATTTTTGCTCAGGAAGTAGGTGAAACCTATTGCCTAAGGTTGCTGTTTTTTGATTTTTGCAAATTGGCCTTGTAAAGCCTACAGTTTTCTTTTAGAACTGAATTATGTATCATGTACTCTCTTAAGAGCCTGGAATGTGAAATAGTTAATGTGAACATAATTCCAGCACCCTTGTTTGTTTTAGCCTGTTTGCCATTGTTTTGATGATTTTTAAATAGTGATTTTCTTATTTGAACTACACTATTTCTTTTGTGACTAAAACTACAAAGCACTTTTCTACTGATACATATGTATCTTTGTTAAAAACCATTCAGTGTTACCTATATGCGGTACCTTGTTGTTATGAAACTTTATGTAATACTTAAAGAGTTTTGATGTTACTTTGTTTGGGAAATAATGATTGCCATCAAATTCGGAATGACTGCATATTAATTTAGGCTTTTACATGACTCAAAGACATAACCTAGGCCCTATATTTCTGTGTGTAGTCACAGTCCAGAAATCTGTTGATAAAAATGTGTTCAGGATTTCTAAATAGTATAAATAAGTAGAGAAAAAAAAGAGTTCATTTTATTATTATACATGAATCAGTAAGCCTACTGCAGTAAAACCCTGTTAAGAAGTTTCTGAAGGGACTGAAAAATGTAAACTTCTTAAGCAGGAAAATTTGAATTGTATTCATAGGTGTTGTAAGAACTATTCAAACTTTTATAAAAGGGGAAGGGGAAAACTTTTTAAGTGAAAACTTAAGATGGTTTTTACTGTATTTCACATTGCTCCCATCCTAGAATGCATTTTGCATTTTTTTTTCTGGTGTGGCGTGCAGTGTGTTTGGAGAAGTGTTTAATAGAATTGTGCACTTGTATAGAAAGTCACAAAATCTGCTAAGTACGCAGTATTTTGACAGCAACAGAGTCAATACAGACTTACAGTTTGAAGCAGTAATTAAGGGAAGTAGTGTTTCATCTGGCTAGTGCATAGTTAGACTTTTAATTTCTGGCATTGGACTATTTTGGCTGTACATTTCGTTTAATTTTAAAACATTCTATGGGCAGTTCAGTGTAATAATTTTGGGGTAGGGTAGGTAGGCAAGCAGGAGGACTTATTGTCTCTTTAGTGTATAAAGGAGCCGTTGGCTGTAGATTATTTTAAGTTACAACAATAAAAAATTTAGTAAAGTTTACCTCATTACTTCTATTTATCATTTTAAAATAAAACATTTTGCATAATTCAATTATAATTGTAATTAATCATGCTGTAGACATGTATATTATGTCAAGAGTGAAACAATATTGGCTCATATACTTTCATAACACTTCTAATCAAGTGTGTATCAATATTCCCACTTTTCACAATATGTTTAGCGAATATCCCAAAAAGTCATTATTGTATGAGAGTAATTTTTTGTAACTGAACATGCCCATAAAGTTCCTTACAGTTTTAGAATCTATCTGTATTTATTATATACTATATTTAAAGCACTACAACACCAATTGTAACCAATAAACAGAGCAGTTCTTTTGGACTTACTCTAACTATTTTCTTTATTATGCAGGAATTCTTCAAAGATCTCGACTGTAACAAAATTTTATATTTTGACATTCTTCATCCAAGCTTTCATTTCTATCCGGTTTTGATGTTGTTCTGAGATTTTGTAATGCATAAGTATACATAGTTTTTGTCATATTTTGAAACTACTACATTGACGACTGCTAATTTTATATTTTGAGTTTGTTACAATTTTAGCAATAAAAAAATTTTTAGTGTAACAGCTCTCTAAAAGCTCTATGAATAACACAGGTTACATACCATCAATATGTCGTCTTGTATGTAGAGCATATCGGCATGAATCATATATATCATCAACTTTATCCCTACAGGAACTCTTATTCTATCCACTTCCCCAATTTATGAAATTAATTATGGTTGTAATTTTTAGTTTGGAGCTGACCTCTCTTTTATCATAGCAGCTAGTTGAATTCATTTTTTTAAGAAGAAAAAAATAATAATCTTGCAGCACACACACTGTTATACCTGACTGGTAAACACTGGCTGTGTTAAAATTTGTAATTATGCAATTAGTGTTGTAGTAGTTTTCATTTGAAACATTGTTCATTAACATTTTCGATATTGCATAAAAATTTTAATAACTAAAAAAGGGTAAAATAGAGTTTAAAAGAAGTTCAGTATTTAAAAATTAAATGTAATTTTTGAGGGGAAAAAAAGTAATGTTACTGTAAATTACAATATTCTAGTAATAGAAGTAATAATGCTCCAACAAATGTAATAATTTACTGTGTAATGTACAATTGCAAAGCTTATTTTACTTGAAATCACCCAATCTCGCATATATTTTTAAGTACATGCAGATGTTTGGTAAATTAGTTTTTGTATTTACTACCTATCAAGTGTCATTTCATACTATTTTATTTGTGGTCATATGTTCATTAACTTAAGTTGCTAGCTAACTAGAAAACAGCCATTATCTTTGAAGGACTTTCAGTTTAGTTCAGGTATTCAACATTTTGTATCAACCCTATAGTGATGTTAACTAATAAAATGTTATGCAGACATAATATTGTATGTTATCTTCTCCTGAAATTTACATGGTAACTTTTCTCATTGTAATTTAATAATGTGTATGATTAATGTTGCACTATATTTTTTGGTTTACAAAATTCCATTATTTTAAACTCCGTGCGCGGGGTACAAGAGTACCAATATGTGCTAGTTTCACGGTGCAAAATTTTATAAAGGATGAGAATGAAGAAGGTGGTTGTGTATTGAAACAATTAATTGTACTGTATGTTTTAAAAATTTATTAGTATACCTTATATTAACATGTTCATGGGTGTTTGCTGTTTGTTACGTGACAAAAATTACTTCTGGAAGTAAAGTTTATCTTACTTGATGCTGGTTTCAGCTCTATTTCAGTACACTTCATCCTATAAATTAAGCTCGCATGGAAAAAAATAGTGCATTGCTTAGGTCTGGTGATCAAGAAGGCCAGGTCACGTCACTGAACCTGGAAATCTGAAGACCTGGGACCAGATCTCACAAAAGGTTCATTGAAATCATAGTGTTGTGGAATTTGGTTCAGTCACGTTGAAACGTTATTATTTTATTTTACTAGTCTAGTGTTCGCAGTTAATGATGGAAAGATATTGTTAATCACTGTGAGTTTTGTTACTTAATTAAAACAAATGCTATAAACCCCCTTCCTACCATGGAAATGTTAAAATAAGGCAAATATGTCTTGTAAATTTACCTTTGTACTACACATTTTTGTATGGAAATTAAATTCTTCCTCACAGTCACCATGTTGTGATTTTGTGGGGTAGTGAATTAGATTACTTTTACTTTTGTATTTAATTAACCATTTCTAAAATAGTTAAAATTTTTGTCACAATTTTATTATTTGTTGGTATATGTTGTTTGTAAGGCCAGCATGTTGTAATGTCTGCAGAGATTTTCCTGTCCTTGTTTGCATTACGGATTTGTTCAGAAATCTACTCCTCTTGATACACACTTGTTAGTTGTCATCACTGTATACACTTGCCTGCACACTTGTCAGTCTGTTTGTAAACTGTGAAAGTTATACTGTATTGTAGTATTTTTATAGCAAACTGCAGTCTATGTTTTTGAATTTGTTGTCATTTTGACATTGCATCTAAACTTGTAAAAAAACATAAATACATTCATGTTAAACACTATTCAGCTGGTGGTGTTGTATTGCTGTGTTTACATTTTTGCATGTTTACATGTGTCTAGTTTGGTGCTCTCTTAATTGTTTGTATTCTAATTCAAACTTATTTTCATTTATTTTGTTCTTACCAGGTCATACTTAAGTAACTGTAACTTTACCAATGATATTGTAAGTTTACTTCAGTAATAAGTTTTACTTGATGTGAGTAGGTTGTATGTATGTACTGTACATATATTGTAAATTATTGTTTTTTTTTATATCAAATACTTTGTTATTATTGTCTTCCTTACCGTACTTCTACTTTTTGATCTCGCTTATGCTTTCAGGAATTTTCACTTATGTGCAATGTTCTGTTGGTACCAGTGGATTCCTTTGTGATGATTAAAAACTAGTTCATCTATCATTTAGTTGAGTATTTTATATACACTGTATTTGTGTAGTTGTTTCTAGAAATTTCTGTGAGATGATTGTGTAATGTGTATAGTACATATCTCATGTATTGTATACATATTGTAATTTTTTTGTGCTATTCTTAATTTTTTTATGAATTTTTCTTAATTAGTAAACACTTATGTTAGTTGACATTAAAGTAGAGATTATTGTGTACATTTCCTTTCGTTTTAATTTTCAGTTTATTAAGATAAATTTACGGAAGCATGATAAAAAGTGATTCATATGTATGTGATGTCAGTATTTGTAAAGCAATAAGATGAGAATGTAGAATGAAACAGTTTAGTATGTATTACAGGTTCATAAACTTTGTCATTATTTCTGTGGAATCACTAAATATTTTGCACATGGTTGTGATTTTCATGTTAGTGGTCGTTTTCTTTTTTTTCTGCATCCAAATGCAGTTGAACTGGCTGTGGTGTATCTGATTTAACACCATTCTCAATACTTTCCCATTTCACGCTTTTTGGCAATAAATATGCACATTTTGTTTACTGATAATTCTGTGTAGTTTGTTCTTATTCTTTTAAATATGTAATTATTAAATAATGTTACTGCATTTTGCTACTAGTAGTTCATCTCAAAGAACAATTTATGTAAAAACATCCTCTTGCTCAGTATGGCATGTAATACTTGAGAGCAAAATATAATTACGGTATTTTAGTTCTGCAATGCTTAACCTTTTTATTACCATTAAAGCATTTTCAATTATAACCACAATCATATTTGAAAAGTATGAATGTTGTCTTACATTATGTCACATTATTTTATTTTATTTATTGTAAATTACAGTAGATTAGTGTAGTTGTTTAAACTTTGTAATATATTTTATAGTAAAGTTTCTCCACATTTAGTTTTAAAATCTGGAATTTCAGTGTTCTTTTTATTTAATGTATTGAATATTTATTTTGATTTCATATTGGAATAGCTCCCAACTTCAGCAGGTGTAATAACCACAGAATATAAATTTTTAAAATCAAACAAATGTCTTAAGCTAAGTTACCTACAGCTCACTTTGGACTGTATTGCGTACATGGGCGTCACCAGGAATTATTTCAAGGAGGGGCAAAGATTTAGAAATTTAAGTTTAGGAATCATAAAACTAATCTATTATAAGCAAAAAGATACTTTTTGCAGCGTCTGATGACACAGACCATTGTTTTTCAGCATTTGGCGCAAATAAAGACCTTTTCACAATGCCTGACACAATTAGTGACCTTTTTTTTGTAGGGGTCTCCAAGTTCCAGGGGAGACAACTGCCCCCCTTTGTGACGCCCATGATTGCGTACTTATTTATCACTGAAGTCTTACAAGCGTTCATATAATTATTGTAGCTTTGTTATATCTATTTTACAAATTTTCCTTTGAAAAAAAATATGTGCTTTTGTGTCTGATGTTAATGCACTTGTAAATCATTTTCAAGAGTTTTACTCCTACATTGTATTGCTTTGCCTTAAAAAAACTATGGTGCCACTATGTACATATTTTTACACTGTTATTTTTCCATAATGGTTTATTGTTCAAATCATGTAGTTAAAAAAATATCCTAGTGTTCTGCTAAGGCGTGTAAAATTTTATATTTTGTTAGCAAGCAACGTTATGAAATGCTCGTAATACAATCAGTCGTGTAAAAATTTGCATTCGGATGCTCAATTATTTTCACCTTTAATCAGTACAGGTTTTCTAAAGTATGATATGTACAGATAGTGTATGTACATACCACACTAAAAAATAGTCATTTACATGTTAGTTTACGTTGTTCAAACAAGTGTCTGTTAAATTTATGATTCTAGATTTTCTGTTGTTCTAAACTATGTGACTGTCATGCAAGGGGTATGTACTAAATAAATGACCCTGATTGCAGTGGTAATGTAAAATAGGTGGGTGCCACCCAAGTTTTTAACTCTGCTAATGGCGGGTAGAGCATGAATACTCAAGATATACAGAATCTGTTGGTAAGTGTTCCTCACAGCAGCAAGTTGGACAGGTATATAAGTACAGGCCTTTTGGGGCCCAAAAATCTGAATGTCACTGTGAAGAAATTCATATAATGGAATGGCCACCCAGAGCACAGATTACTGTGCTCAGTCGACTCGGGTAGAAGTCAGAGTGGAAAACCCATCAGAGTGACGGAAACTAGATAGTACTACAGGAGACCAGATGAACCCCACGATAAAGTTCTCTCCGTGACTGGTCTGGGTTGCACTCGTAGTGGTGGTAGTTGCCTACATGCTGGGTAGACTCGGAGAGGACCCCTCCCCCCTCAATGACGAGTCGATTGCGTAGTGCCCAGGAGGAGGCCTGTTAGAGGTGTGGATAGCGTCTTGACTCTAACCAAGGGGCAGCTGAGTGGAGGGTCTCAGAAGGAGGAGGAGGAGACGGACGGATGTCGAGTCCCTGGGAGGGGTTTCCCCAGGTTCTTCTCGGCAGCCAATTTCTTTCTGTAGGAAGTTGGATGAAGGCACACTATAGTGATTCCCTTGGGGGTCAAGTGATCCCAACTTCATGTTAGCCTGATTCAATGCAGCTGGGGGGAGCGTATCTCTCTCTGGCAGGAGCATAATTACTCTTGTCTGTGTTATAGCCTATCGACCAATTAAGCCCAAAGGGATCAGGTGCGGCGGCTGGCCTAGCCTATAACTGCTGAACGATAACGGATAACTTGTGTAGCACACACATTTTACTACACTCTTTACTCTTCTGTTATTCCGATAGTACACCGGCAGAACACTGCACACTACCACACATATCTTGTAAAGCCCATTATAGTGAATAAAACTGTGATTACAAGAATTGTCTAGTTTAACAGCACAAAGATTATGCTACATGGAAGAACTAAGTGTGTTATCTGTGGAGTAGTATATGTTGAGCACTGTGGCAATGAAGTAATGTGCACAATGTACACACAAATTTTGGTATACACGGAAGTAAATAAGCTAAGAAACATTAAGTTATTGTCCTAGAAAAAAAAATTAGAACTGGTGCAACTGCTGAATGCAGACCTATGACCATTTAAGTCTGCTGGTTAAATATCTAGGCGTTAATAATGTCTTCTAAATACTGTTGCAATGGGAGTAAATGAGTTAGTGAAATATTGTAGACATACTCCATTGCCGTGATATGTCGTCTCTCAGAAAACTAAGAGTGGAGGGAAAAAGTAAATAAATAAAGTGAAAAGAAGCCGAATTGGTTGTAGCCAATACTTACATAAATAATACATACAATGTGTTGACTATAGCCAATTTGGCTTATTTCTATTTTCTCTTGCTCTTTCCCTCTCTCTCCTTCCTCTTTCTCTCTCTCCTGAGAAGACATCATAGCATTGCAATGATGTAGATCCACAATCTTTCATTAAATCTTGGAGTTGAAACCAGCAGTAACAAAAGGTAAATGTAAGAGCAGCTGAACAAAGAAATAGTTCTGGTGTAAGTTACAGTAAAACAGCAATATGACAATCTAGTTACCACGATAGATGAAGTTCCTTCATGGGACAGATACACTTTTAACTATTATGGCCCCCTGTGTGTGACTGCTGAATAGATATGGTTTTTGCAGTACAGCACACCTCTACTATTTAAAATTCTATATTTAAGTAAATCATGTTGTTAGTACAGTACTCAAATGTACATAATAAGTATAACCCATTTATTTGTTTATCTACGATCTCCCAAAAATGCTGGGGTGGTTCCTTAATAATGGCTATTGCTGACTCCTCTCCCAGCTCCTTTCATTGTACTAAGTTTTGCATCACCATCTGTAATGACCTCTCTGTTGACGAGACGTAAAGCCCATTTAACCTTACCTTACTTGTTTAACTGGTTCTCTCAGAGTGTGTGTGTTCCTGCAAACAGCATGCTTTCATGCTTTGTTTGCTCCAGCCGCACAGGCGATGGAGGATAAGTAGGTGACAGCTTGCGCTTGGAACTGAATAAATATAAAGAAATTGCAAGAGTAGTTTAAAGGAAACTAGATGTCAACTTTTTTAAGGATGAAACCAGATTACTTCAAGTCAACTCACACGCCTACAGGCCTGGCACACATTTTCAAATAATGGTAGCCCTGTACTGCTTTGATGCTAGTCAGGTCCATGCAGCACAATTTGGGCTCGGTTAGAGGGCATCAGATGTTATAATGAGAAGGATTGAGTTTCATTTTATTATTTATTGGGTAGGCAAGAAAATGAAATTGGGAACGATTACATATGTTTTATGCTGATACAAATAAGGGAAGTGAACCTAGATTAGCTGTAGTCAAAACATAAACATATGCAAAATAAATTGCACACAAATCACAATAAACAAAATAATTGAACAAATAATCATGCTAAAAAATAAAAGTAAACTAAATAACCCAGAACAACACAATTAAGACAGTACAAACAGTTACAGTGATGATGACATATATGAACATGGTAAGGATTCTTAGCTGCACAGTGTAATAGAAACATTAAGAGTCTGAGCTGCATAGTGCAACTTTTCTTTTCGGGCATTCACTGTAAAATATTTGGCAAAGAGAAGTATTACATCAAGTCGCTTTCTTGTGGTAAGTTCTTACAATACTGACATTCTGGTTGGTGTTTTAAGTTTGTGTGTATCTTTCAATGATCAAGACGTATTTTCTGTCCAGTTTGGAAGTTTACTATATGTCAGACCAAACAATTTGTAATAGGGCTTACCATGTCTTGATACCCCTCAAGACAGTCCTACCAACTACTAGTTAGCTAGCAAGTACCATATCAGCCAAGTGCAGAGAAATTATAATGGCAGTGTATGAAACTACAAAGAAAACTATATTAGCTACCAAAGTGCTTTTTATCAAACTCTTAGAAACGTCATGAGGTAAAACAATTGTGGCCACATCGCTAGCCAACGGGACGTTTTGATGCTTGCAGTAGGTCGGCAGATCACGGATGCCTAGCACAGCAGATGAGGCTCATTTCCCAAGTTTTTGTATATTTAAATTGTTTTTGAGTGGTTAGAATGCGAATACGTGATCTCTATGACGGCGAGGGTCTCTTGCAACAGGAGAGACGTGCGACCGGCGAGCATATGCGAAGTGAGGCGACAGCACACCGCAGCTAAGCACCACGACAGCAAGGAAGTTGTTAAGCCGGTCAACTACATGCAGGTCAGCTGGGTGAGTCCAACATGCCGCATGTCGACTTTCAGCAGTCAGCCACAGCACGAGGGAGGAGCGATGCAGCGTAGTGTTGGGATAGATGTTAGTGCATGTCACATGCATGTATGTAAAGGGTTATCTAAATGTATTTTTGCCCCTTAAGGGTGTTTAAGTGCGATAAAATCATAATTTCATATTTATATGAAATAGTGTTAGTTTTGTAGATGCTACTTCTGGTTACAGTTTCCTCTTACAAAACAATTTTAGCTTTCATAGTTTTCTCATAACGGTGCGTCAAAGTCAAAATTGGCATGTTCTGCTGCCATGCAAATAGTGAAAACCAATTGACTTACATAAGTGAAATAATTCACAGTGAAATAACATGCCATGGGCAACGTAATAAAACATTTTTATGTAAAAAAACTGCTGAATTTTCAACTTTTTTCCTGTACTTTTGTGATTTAAAAAAAAAATCAAAATATTTTGTTATGGTCTTTTAAAATACTTTATTGTATAGCTCATGAGATGTAATATCACAGTGAATTATTTTGTTTAAGTAGGTCAGTTGGTTTTCACTATTTGCATTTCAGAACTAGCTTATTTTGACTTTGACGCACTGTTATGAGAAAACTATGAGAGCTAAAATTGTTTCGTAAGCGGAAACTGTACTCACAAATATCATATACAAAACTAAGAATATTTCATAAAAATATAAAATTATGATTTTATCGCACTTGAACACCATTAAGGCGGCCGCCTGGCTGGTGCTCGAACTGTGTGCAGCGTGTTCGGAGTTACGTTTTTTTCTCAGACTATTAAACGTACGTCCATAATGTGTATCTACATAAAGAAAACACTTCAGACTACATACGAATGTGTCTTTCAAGACACCGCACACACCGGAAGCATTGTTTTAAACCCCTAGAACTTGGTTAAAATCGGCTTTTTTACGCGGTTGTTTCACAAGATATATGTAACGGATTTGTTCGAAATTGAGGTCTACAAGTACACTGGACTTTGCTTCAGTGACGCGTTCAATAAAATTATAGGGTCACCGTTTAAAGTCCCACACTAATAACGTTACGGCGGGAACACTGCGCTCACATTTACGACTTTGGCCGAAGAGGCGATATTACAATACATGTACCGGCCGACGTCGCTCGTAGTGCCTCATCGGTTTTCGTCTCTCTCGCGCGCACACACACACACACAAATATAATACCCTTCGCCAGGTGGCCGCCTTAGGAGTTAGTGGACGCTAGCGGTTTTTTTTTTTTTTTTTTTTTGCGTTCGAGTCACATAAACGGAGAAGGTGATAAGTCGAATATAACACGTCCGTCAAACACTCGTCGCCTTTAGGCGCATAGGACAAAACTAGCGTGCTATGTTTTCGTAGAAACCGATTTTCTACGAGACTTCAAGCGATGACCCTGTTATTCTATTCGTGGAAATTATGAGGTTAAGTCCAGTGCAGGTTTATATTATTTGGTTACCCTATTACGGTTGATATTTTCTCAGCTACAGCAACATGAAAAATCATTTTTAGCACTTTTGAGGAGCTTGGAAAACATGCTTTTAAGTAGCGGACAACATTTTTTAAAATCTTAGGGACACAGTTTGAAGTCGATTCCTTTTGTAGATAAACGTATTGAAAACGTTTTTAATGGTTACACAAGAAAAAATACTTTCCGTATCCACGCTACAGCACGTCTCTCGTTCCATATGCACTAACTCCCCCCCCCCTTCCCAGAAAGTGTATCCACACGTTATCATCCCAAGTGAATATAGTGTCATATCGCCTAACACAAATAAATTCAATACAGCAAGCAGTATGCAAATATTCAAGACGTGATGAATTCACTGCCTCAGGATGTATGGGTATGCATCCAGAAAGTCCGTTCGAACCACCATCATTGTTGTGGTACATAATGATGTGACGCCTTGACTTGTGTGATATTCGACTAAGCATAACTCTCTTCAATTGTTGTATAACAAAGAAACGTAAAGGATTGACAAGATATATGGACCATACTGCAAGTAGATTTTCTCCAACAGCAGACACAGTACAGGCTCACCAGACATATGGAAGTTGAAATGTTATCCCCCAAGAAGCAGTCTCCAACCACGGCAGGTGATAATGTGCCAGTAAAGATATGATGGGTACTTTTTAAAAGAGTCCGGTAATGACATGATGTACACGGGAGAAATAATAATAAACTGTCAGACATGGATGAACCGAGTGTGATAGTGAGTGGTCCAAGTTTAAGTCTGGGAGTGACAGCTTGGTACAGTCATACAGAGGGCGCTATTAGAAAGGGAGCGGGCCCTCTACACAATTTTTCGACAGCGCATAATAGGCTACTCTATGCAATCGACCCTTCTATGTTGCAGAGCGCTGTAGGCGAAAGTTAAGGTGACTCATTATAGGCGGTTATAAGCCACGAGGGTAGGCTGTGTAGAACAAAATTTAAGCTAGCGGCTTGCAAACAGTAACCTGAATAAAGTTTTCAAGGTTTCATTAATGCGAGAGCAACTTCTCGATCTACTCCTTATTGCCCTGCTCGAGAACAGGGTAAATTGTTAGCAGTCGAAACTGTCCGATTGGGGCGTAAAATATAAACAAAAGTCATCAACCAAAGCCAGAACAAAGTGTACATTAACGTTCTGTGTTCAAAATATTGAAGTAAGACGAACGGAAAGAAAATCACATGAGCTACAGACAAAAATAACGTGTGAAAAATGTGTTGCGGACGTCGTATTCAGTAAAATATTTTACAATGGTTGTTTTATAACCGTGTTTAACCCCACGAATTGCTTGCAAAAGTTTTGGACACAACCGGTGATCGACATCACATAGTCACGTCACTGAGCAAGGTTTCCTTACTCCAGCTCGTGACGTCAGTGGATGATATCATGATAACATCAATATTGGTGCTGGTCGATGCACACGCTACTCCAATAAGTGGTTAGAATGAAATAAACTGGTCAAAATAAATTCACAGTTTCAGACACAGCATACTGTCAGGCGCAGATCCCCTCCTCCTCCACCGCCTCTTTGATATTTTATGCACCTATAGTTTATGTAAAATAAAAAAAATTAAAGTGGCATATTCAACTTTTTTGTTTTAAAAAATGCCTTACATAGTACCGTTTTGCACCTTATAACTATAATTTTTCGGCCCCTCCCTCTTCTTTGACTCGGGGTGTGGGCATAGCTACTTTTTAGGAATGGGTCCCTCCAAAAACCTAGCGCTGGATGCGCCCCTTAATGCGACATGTAATCCGCCGACAAAGAAAGGCCGTTCGCACAGATATGTCGAAATCTTTTCATTGGTGGTCACATGGATGTCACAATGTCAGTAGGGGTAGTGGCGTAGCCAGGAGGGGTGGGGTTTGGGGGTTGTAACATCCCCCATTAGCCACAAAAAAGTTAAAAAATAATATTAAAAGGTTAAAAATATTTTGACCAGTATGATATTCAATGTTTCGTTATGAAAATCTGCTAAAATAGAAATATTTTGTACCTTGAAATCCAAATTTCCCCAGGGAATGGCCCACGGACCCCCTTTCCACGCTTTAAAGGGGCGGTCGGTGTTCATTATACAATTATCTTACACAAATCCTGGCTACGCCACTGCCGCGACGTGATTTGTCAGCGTCGATGGCCTGGAGAGTAATTGGGAAATGGAAGGTGGGCGACAAAAGGTGAGGTAGCACGTGCCATCAGCAGGGATGCCTACACGGGGGGGGGGGGGGGTGGAAGAAAACAAGTTAGAAGTATTTACTATTCGTCTTTTGCCCTTATCCGGGTTAGGGAGGGGGGAAGTGGCTGTTGTCTACAGTTGAGGAAGGGAGGGTGTTGTGTGTTGTGTAAAAATGTGGGGTGGGGGTCATGTTCGTTTTGGGGAGAAAGGAAAGGCACTAAGTAGCCACGGGGGCAGCAGAGGCGGTTGCTCCCCCCCCCCCAACTCATTTATTTGGGGAGGCGGTCAAAGTATGTGTTCCCACCACACATATTTTTAGGGTATATGTAACACATTTGTAACTTTATTTGGAATTTTTTTTTTGTGATTATGGCTGCTTTATACTCAATATTTCTGTTAGGAAACATCTACATTGTACCTTAAAATTCAAAGTTTCCTTGGACCTCCCACTTTTTTTGGGTATGTGCTTATTCGCAACATACGTAAGTATTTCTCCCCCACCCCCAAAAACTCTAAATTTTGTTGTCCGGTGCGCCTGCCCACATGACGTGCATCCGTCTATCAGCACCTACAAAAGCGAGCAAGCTCTCTCTCTCACATATATATATATATATATATATATATATATATATATATATATATATATATATATACATACACACACACACACACATACATACACAAAAGTAATGTGGCCGAGTTATCGCCAACCCCTTGTTTTCCAAGAAATGGCCAGCACTGTTCCAAGTCAGCATGCCAGTCACGTACAGTTCATGTGAGTGTGAATTAATTTCTATGGCATACTTAATACTAATGTACAGTAGAACCCCAACTGAGTTGTCAGTACCTTGTGGGGATGCATATTTTTCCGATAGTGTTTTAATATTTCAAGGAGAGTTAGCAGTGCCGTATTTTGTGAAATTAACCATGCCAAAACAACAAAAACTTTTTAAATATAGGTATTCAGAACGATTGTGCTATGGAATAGTATTACAGGACAAGTGGCCGTACATTGCAGGAAAAAGCATGCCTACAAAACTAAAAATAATTTGGTTGTCAAATACAAAATAATTCATGTTAAGAACCGCGTTGGTGATAGCTGGAAGCCGTACGTAGAGAAGACAGCGTTCCAAGAAGAAAATACATCGGAAAGAAAATCGGAGAGGTGAGTTAATTAACAACTCGGCTGTACAGGTGAAGATAACATTTTTCTCCGGGGGCTGAGTTGGTGTAGGGGGTACAGCAAAGGCAACCCGGGTTTATCCCCAGGATCTTCACATATGTGAATCGTGCTGTACGGTTGCCTCTGGTTGTTGGGATATTTTTAACAGAAGTTTTTACACAGGAGCTGCACATGATAACATGAAATCACTCGACTGAAATTCGTTGATATTTTATACAGCCGGTTTTGTCGTAAAATTATATAGTCATCGCTGAAATTCGTACATAAAAATAAGATTACTAAAATACTGCACGCCATAGTTCTTTCACTCATAGATTGCATAGCGCACGCACATTGTTGCCCTACTGCTTAAAGTTCAGAAGACGTTTCATTGGAATTCTGAGGTTATTATTTTTAACAACTAGAATAATAAATATTTTATATGAGTACGCTAATAAATCTGTAATTAAACTTTTGTTCTAGCCTACTTTTTTACATTAGTTTTCATCAAGATACCATTCACACCTATCCATTTATACATATGAATCAATTAGGTGAACTTGTTAGTTAATAAATAATTAATAACTAATTTTTTTTTACATTTTTGCAGTAATTATTTATTTGTTTTTTTTTTTCTTTTCTGTCCAACTTTTGCAGGCATACAGATATCACGTACCATGCAGCTGTTCTTTCGTGAGGCCGGAAATTGATCGTTTGGAACAAGGAAAAAACGGAAAATGTGATGACTTCGCTGGGGATCGAAACAGAACTCTTGAATTGAACATCCTTATTGGTATTTAATTCGACTAAGCTGGTAGTTGTTGCGTTAGGAAAATACTTTATAAAATGTAATCTATTAAGGTGTAAGGAGTATGAAAAATTAGTTTTTCGTGTTATTTGCTGTCCCGTGGTATTGGCGGGCGAGGGCATGCATAATAAAAGCTTTACAATAGCATGAGTTTCGATGTATTTATCTGTCGGTTGGACGTTTAGCACGCTAGCGCCGGGAATGTGGACGTGGTTGTTCACAGAAGTATGATATGATTTATACGCATTTTTTTACATGCCATGTATCAATGGGTGGCATTGAAAACTCACAATTTGTTAAGTAAATTAAATGCACAGTTGAACCCCCAATTGTCTGTGGTAAAGCAGAGGACGAGAGGGTTCGGTAACGAAAAATCGTTGTTGGCTAGTCGTGCTTACCTTTATGGTCATAAACTGGCCGTCGACGTTCTCGGGGCCCCAATAACTGGTGGAGCCAAAACAAGAAAGAGTACAAGTCTCCGGATTTGATAAAGATAACTGTGAAAATTGTTCATCGAAGTAAATTATATCTTTGAAACTATTGCAATTTCTACCAGCTGCATATTTTTTATTTAGGTTCAGAAAGTGCCTAAATAGCACCATTTTGCACCTAGATATTAAAATTTTACTTTTAACTCTTAGTGTCGGCAAAATAATTTTCTATGTGTACTTTGTTACGACATTCGTTAGAAGGAGGGAGGCTGCGTCATACTTTCTGGGCCGGAGGAGGAGGGGGTAGGCACCCCGGCCATCGGAGTGTCATTAGTGTGACTATTAGATTCTGTACCAGTTTTATAACAGCGGGAAGTGTTCGCATAGCAGAAGTCAATATCATTGTCCACAAGAAATAACGTTGACGGAGGACAGCTATAGCTACGATTATGTATGTCCTACTTGTTGATTAAGTTTGTCATCCTGAGGGTGTTGCACGCTTCGTGAAAGTGCTGAAAGTGAAATACGTTTACTTACAATATATTAACATGCATTGTTAGTGGAACAGTGACTGTGCGCTGTGCCATTTTACGAGGTCATTCACATGCATGCTATTAATTTACTACTGACAATTCCGTAATAGAAAAAAACTGCGCTCTAGAACGTATTGCCTAGCTAGCAGGTATGCTTACTCATCCTGCCAACTTTTCTATGCCGGTGCAGTGACACGAATATTGCCCTACCAAGTATCAGGGCCGTGCCAACGAAGAAGGGGAGGGGGCGGTGACTCCCTCTCTGCCTGAGTAAACCTGAGGACTGCTATATTTCCCGCCACTTGTTGGTATAAAAATTTCCGCGTGGCTAAAAGCTCAGTGTGCATGTACAGTTCATCGTTCTCGAATGCCACTAGATGAATGTAGGCTGGAGAACTCTCTATGCCGCCTATTTTTGTCGCGCGGCCTTTGAAATGCAGAATTCCCGTGAGTGTACATATCTGCAGCAGTCATTTACGAAAACATTTTTTACCGCACGCTTTGGGTGATATTGTCTGTTTTTTTTTTTTCCTAATACGATGTCTGTAAATAGTCACTTACAAAGTGACATAAACTAACAAAGCCTGAGTTCAATAACCTAGACCTTTATTAAATGTTCTTATAATTAATAACTCTCTGCTTCCATGGTAACAGAAGAAACGCAAAAAATTTGAAAAATGAAATTTTTTCCCGAAATGTGCATACGTCCTTACTCCAAAATTTGTTGGCATATTCACTCATATGTACTTTATGCAAATCGTCTATGTCTGTAAATACTGTCCATAATAATTGATCAAAAATAAATATTTCAGACTAGTATTGGCTTCGAATTACCACTACGCCAACATACTCGGCTTTTAAGGGGTATAGAATGGTACGATGTCGAGCTGACGACTGACTCAATCGTCAATAAAATCTTATCTACTCGTCAAAATTCGTTGAGATTTTTTTGTCCGAGTGTATATTTTATCAGAGGAAGTTTATTTGTATAGCGCTATGCGGTAGTATGCTTTACTTTCTAGTAAAAAATTAAAAATTGTTTTCAGAAAAATAAGGGCTTGGTGCAACGAAACGTACAAAAATGGATGACTGTCGTTTTTATAATTTATAGTATGTTAATGTCAAGGCCTCTATAATAACGGAACTTAAAAAATACTCGCGTTTTGATTAGAAAATAGTTTTACAATCAGCAAATCTTTGCGCGAAAGGTTTACGGATGTTAAAATTATTTTAAAATAAAAACGCGAGTATTATCTAAAATTCAGTCACTATAGAGGCCTAGATATTATCATAGAATTATGAAATTTAACTATCACATAATCATAAAAATTACAGTTTTAAATTTTTGTACATTTTGTGGTTTCAAGCCCTTATTTTTCTAAGAACAGTTTTTAATTTTTTTGCTCGAAAGTAAAGCCTACTACCGCATAGTGCTATTTAAATAATCTTCCGCTGGTAAAATATATACTCGGAAAAATTTTTCATAGAATTTTGTTCAGTTGTTCAGATTTTATTGACGATTGAGTCAGTCGTCCGCTTGACGTCGTACTTTTGGTGTTATTATTTTAATTTATATGGACGTGCATGTTATAACTTGCATCGTTATTACCTGCATCATATGTTCTGAACGTGTGTTCATTTATGAAGTGTTACATGGTAAATATAAATGAAAATATTTTCCTGCGTAAATGTTATGTTTGCAGACGTATGCAAAAGGAGAGTAGTTAATAACAACTTCACGCAACCTCTAAAAGCAAAATTATTTTCTCACTGCATAAAACGTTCAGAATCAACTTTAATGATCTTAACAAAAAACACGTACGTTTAATTTTGGAAGCTGTGTCTCCAGTTAAGCAGTTAACGAGAAGTGGGTAAACTGTGATTCCAGTTAGATTAAGTTGAATTTGTTGGTGACAATTTTTGCCTTGAAAAATTTCGCTGGAAGAAAATTTAACTTAAGCTCTGCAAATGTTGCACATATGACCCAGTCAAAGGTAGAGGATGGTGAACGACGATTTTCTTACGCGCGCCTACATTTCCTGCCCCAATTTTACTCGTATCACTTATCCTTAATCAACACTTCCCTCGTCAACCGACTCTGTCGCATTGATTTATCGATAGAGCCATGATTTTGTCGCGAAAAGATTTCTGCCCCGCTTTGTTTCAGTGACTCACGTGCACGTCTGCAGTTCTGCTTCAAGGTTATTGGCAGCGAGTTTTTGTAATATGACGTCTCTCATTTGACTGTGCCAATGACAATGAGGTTTTTGCGACACTACGCGACTGTGTTTTGTGGATAGAACCCCAAGACGTGTGAGTGTCAAAACATCCAATCACTGACCGTGAAGCAAAACTGCAGGTGAGCACGTGAGTCACTGAAACGAACTGGGGCTAAATACTTTTCACCAAAAAACCGTGGCCCTATTTATCGATCTGAGTTATTGCCGCTAGAGTTTGCATCTTTGGGCAGAGAGACAAATACAACGGGCAACAAACAGCTTCGATATTCAGGAGATAACAATCTTGTTCTTACTTAATCGCTTCAGGGGTAAGACGCTCAGGTGATGACTGATGAATTATCCTCAAATGCCAATCTATACGATAGTTCTTAAAGCTGTACAGCAGCGTGTATGTATTATTAATATTTTATGTAATATGGATAACGCAGTTAAACTAGTGTACTTAAGTCTAAAGATATTTTAGTCTAATAAAAAATTGTATTCCATAGTTTTTGCATAATGTAAATAAGATATATTTTCATCATTTGCACATATTATAAAAAGCGGAGTGATATTAAAGATTTATAACTTCCAAGGACAATAAAATGTTGATGTACGAGTTTAATTATGTGCACAGGATATGCAATTTTTATTAGGTGGAAATGTCAAAGCCTACATCGCAAGTTTTCTGTCGAACACCTTTAGTGGTGCAGGCCCTGGTTTTATTCATTTCACTTAAGAGTGCGTGGTAGATAAATAAACGCTGAAAACATCAATTGATTCGTACACTTTTTTCGAAGTCAATGTGGATAAAATACTCAATGGCAATCCTAGGTAATGGTGTTTGCTAACTTTATGAGTAAATATTTATCCATAATTACTAATTCGTTACGCGTGATCTCTTGCGCCGCTGTTAAATGCACGAGGTTCCGGCGTCAGAGACTGTGCCTCAGAAGTTGGCAACACTTGAAATAATTATGTTTAAAACGTTAGCTAAAACTATTGACTAGGATTGCTATTGTTTAATTGTCGCAAATTGGCTTCAAGAAACTTGTAGTTATAGATTAATTCTTTTAGCGTTGAATTAAGTACCACGCCCTCTTAATGTGAGAAATATATCAGTAATTTTATAAATGACCGGTGCGACACGAGATAGTAAAATTTTATTCGTCTACACCGATGACGTGTGCGTCCGAGTAAAAACGTATTTAGGTGCTCCTTCGCATCTATGGCAATCGTGGTCAGTGTGAGAGCAACCGTGCAGTGTAAATATTTGCAGCGTTTACCGTATGTTGTTATGTTAATATTGCTGAGGTCACGGAAACCGTTACTGCACGTGCCAACACAATTTTTGACGCACTTTATGGACGTGTGAAATTGTTTAAATGTTGTTAATTCTGCTTATTTGAAAATCGTGTAAAAATATAAACTAACAACATACTCCAGAATTGCGTTCAATAGTCAACTACGCACAAAGAACTTTTTCCTTTCTTTAGATTTATAACATGAACGTTATGTAAAAGAGAAACCAAGATCAGCATTCTGTAAGCACTGCTGCAAACAAAGCGGGAAGATATCTGTGACCCGCGACGTCGCTCCATTTGTCCGAGATTCACAAGTCAGTACAGTTTTCACCGAGGAACACCACTTGCCTAATTTATGTATGTGCATTTATATATTTATTTACTTTCACTCTTGTGTGAATTTTGCAGAAATAGTTTTCAGCGTTAAAATCCTACGAATACAAATAATACGCACCGTGTCTGTAATAATAATAATAATAATAATAATAATAATAATAATAAAAATAATAATAATAATAATAATAATAATAACTATCTATAATAATAACCTATAATAATATTCTTAGGCGATTACTGTAAAGGACCTTTTACAAAATCAAATTTTGCTTCAATTTTCTATAAAATTTATTGATGAATGTCGTGTGACGTCATGTTGACGTCATAATCGCGACCGTTTTGTCTTTCAATTTATCGAATGTGGGGAATTTCGTCAAATATTTTCGGTTCGAACATGTTTGAAATTGTCTGGAATCAAAATATTTTAGAATGGCGTGGAGGTTTTTCTGGCAGTATAGATTCAAATAACACATTAGATGAGTTCTGTATTCGAATTTAACCACATTAAAAATAAAACCGAACGTTATTTCGTTTAAATGATACATTCAAAATTAATAATAAATTTTGTAACAGCTAAACCAAATATTTTTGTGTCGTGCAAAGTTAGTAGTAGATAATTGTAAAATAGGTACATTATTTATTTTGTGCATAGTTTGTTTACAAATCATGTGATAACTTTTCCAGCGGCAGCACCTTCAACCTATATTGAATAAAATTTCGTGAACCGACATGCTATACAACATCGTGGGAAAGGACCTTAAGAAATATCTACTTTATAATGTACGTTGCAATCTGACTCTCCTTGAAAATGTCCGTAGTTTGCATATGGTATTAGATATTAGTCTGTGTAAAATTAATACGTTAAGATGAAGTAGGTGTACAGGATATTTTATCTGACTTGACTATGCTCATAAATGTAAGAAGTCATGTATGGATGCTACAAATTGTTCAACCACTTAATTTTTTTCTCCAGTGTCACGCACCATACTTACAAAACATGACACTGCGTAGATCAGAACAGAAAATATATTGCAGTAATTGTGCTGTTTGGAATCCAAACCACTGCAGTCAAATACATGAACATGTTTTCGTAAAAACGAAACAATCTAAAACAATGGTACAAAAATAGAACAAATAAAACCATAGAGAGCTATAGAGTGACCATAATGCTGTACCTTCAATTATACTGTCATATTGTACATTTAAGAATATCAGCTTCCAAGACTATACGCTTTCACGAAGCATCCTGCCGATTGTTCTGAGGGTAAGGAGTTGAGTTGTAACTTTTAAAAAGTGAAGACAGGTACATTCTCGTAATATGTATTTGACCGCATGCGCCTGTCCTGTAGCTTTTAATATGTCTTTGTGATTAAATTGAAAACTATTACCATCAATATACAACCACCTCTCTAGATATTTTAAAGAATTTTACTCATGTTACGGTTATTAAAAAAAGCTAAGTTTAGTGGTTCGAAGAGCCAAACACATGCACTGAGTTCTTGAATAGAAAGAAAATAAGGAATAATGGTGAAAAATATTCTGGACTTAGACAGCGATTTCCCGTATTATCATAAATCAAACGAGCGAAAAGCTATTTTGCATATTAATTATTTTTAATGAGAAATTTTTGTGCTAGCAACAGGTACCCAACCATACGAGTAATTGCTTAGAAGTCTATTGCTCTTTCTGACATCTAGGGAGCCAGGATAATCAGTCCAGTCTGGTTTTGTTCACAGCCCCCCATTACTCAATACAAGGTTGGCACATTGTTTGCTGGGATTTGTAATTGGTATATATAGGTTGTCTATAAACAAACGCATAACAAGCACACCACGCAAATACTGGACTATATTGGAGACGAGACTGTTAGTGGCAAAATATTGTACGATAACATTTTACACGCACAATGTGGCAACATAGGACTGTAGTTCGCGCTTCACACATAAGTTTACTATTACTGTTCTGACCTGCATATAATGGGTGCAGGTAATACCGAGCAGTCCGAACATGAATCTACGTTTACTTGAAGTAACATACATAAAATAATACCTGGACGTGGAGCGCGTAAGAGGGGACTTTCGTCGTGCAGTGTTGCATGTACTGTATATGTATGCATATACATACATGCAGGATGTTCACAAAAATATCATCGACAAATTCGTTTTGGTGCTTGCAAAAAAAAAAGGCAGGAAATATAAAAAGCACTTTGTAAATAATCGTAGTAGCTTATTATACGAGAGTTATAAGCCTTTGAAAATCAACTTAGTGAACATGAATTTCCCCACAGACTGAAAACTGATAATATTCCGAAGATAACTTTATATAAATGCAACCGACGAGCCAACAGCAAAAGTTGGTTGATACCCTATACCCTTATAAAGAAAGATATTATCGCAACCTTAAACTTCGTACAGCATTGTACCGTCAGGGTACTTTAACCAGGGGCGGACCTAGCTCTAGGTTTGGGAGGAGGGGGGGGGAGCGTTCCTTAAAAAGTAGCTATGTCACACCCCGAGTGAAAGACGGGGGTCCGGGGGTTATCCCCCGGAAAAAAAGTGATATTTAAGGTGAAAAATTCTGCTATTTAAGCCGTTTGATCAACAAAAAATCGAATATAATTAAAATTTGTAATAATTTAAGAACAAACACTATATAAAAGGTAAATCTGACGAGCAGGCTTCCTGCCCCCTGGATCCACCTCTGCATTTGACGATGAATAAAGGAATTATGTTACCTATGCAACAAAAGTTGCCCTCTTGTAGTGAGTATCTTGGCCCCTGATGATTGTGTAAGTTCATAATGTACCGTACCTGAACTAACTTACATAACCGTAACTAACACTTTGTCCCTGACACACTATCGCTTTCCAATTTGTAGGGAAATTAATGTTTTCGAATTTGGCATTCAAAGACTTAGACCTCCCTTAATATTACGTTTACGTACAAAGTTTCTTGTATATTTTTGACTTTATTTTACGCAAGGGAAGATTTACCGGAGTTTGTAGGTGATTTTGTGAATGTCGTATACACACACACACACACACATATATATATACAAACACACACACATATAAACGTCCCGTTGTGCGTTGCAATGCCAATTAAACTTTTGGGTACACCGTTCTGACCTTTTGCGAACTCAAACCTCTCTGCCACCTCCCCTTGATCGGTTGAACTTGAACAGTATAGAAGTTGATGCGTTGCAGCGCTATGTAGTGGCGTTTTGCATTAAAATGGATAGCGTTAATATCTTCTCTACTTTTAAAAAATAATACCTGTATGTGCATGTTTCGTTTCATGGTGGTCGGTCAGACGGTGTCGGAGTTAATCGATGTCATACCTGCATACGAACATCCACACAAACAGATACACACATGTATTATTATTATTATCATTATTATTATTATTATAGTGTTTCGACCCATTAAGGATCACAAAAAGCATTTCATTTTCTGTTGTTCTTCTTATCCTGCCAGTACTTCTTAATTTTTTCACTATGTTGTGCTCACCTTTCGTCTGTCACACTATACACACTATACACACATATATTATATATATATATATATATATATATATATATATATATATATATATATATATATATATATATATATATATATAGCGTCTATCTGAAACATGCCTACCAACTTTTAACAGGTTATTCTTGAGGTTAAATTATATAAGTGTAGATATGTGGAACCCACTGTCCAGATAAAATAAGAAGAGTCGCAGACGCTTCCTCAGTTTGAGCAAGTATTAAATATCATTGTGATATTTAGGAAACCGTTTGCTTGACAGAAGCAAAATTTTTGTTATCAAAAAATTTAATCGAAATCAATAATAACGTGGAGAATTGGTTCATTTCACACTTCCCAATAGATAAATAAGAGGGCGGCACTACACTGATTAAAAACAGTATGTGACAATAAGAATTTGATATTTGAGACCAAACCATATCAAAATGACAGATAAAATAAAAATATGTCTAACACTCGACCTTTAAAGGTTACCATTAAATGTTTGATTTCACAGAGAAGTGCTACTGCCTTCCAAGTATGCAACCAGGAATGACTAAAGGCGTACTGCGCCGTAGTGGAATGCGTCCTGCAACTCTGTGTGCAGTAAAAAAGAAACAGATTTGGTGGAATTGTCTCACTTTAACGAGAAATAAGATAAGAAAATAAATCGAAGTCTATGCGTTGCCTACACCATTTCACACTAACTCTAGAAGTGTTAACATTGGTAACCTCCCATTTCATTGCAATAATTGAGTTGGCGTACCAAAGACTGGCGTACTCTTGCATTGTCACAGGCAATCATCACCGTAGCTAACAGATCTTCCCTTGACTCGATGGGTGTGTCGTACCTCAGAGTCTTGAGGAACACCCAGAGGGAAAAGTTGAGTGGCCACGCTACAGACCCACCTCTTCCAATCCACTGTGCTGGAAATGGCATGCTGAGGTGATTTAAGAGTTAGTGGACCTGGCGCGTGAGACGTGATGTAGCGTGGTACGGAAAGTCGTGTTTCGTGTATAGTTACTAGAAATGTTTCCAACACGTTTATCTACTAAAAGAAGAGACACTTCAAATTAAGTCCCTATGATTTAAAAAATGCAGTCCTATATTTAAAACATTATTATCCAGCTCCTCAAAAGTGCTACAAATGACTTTTTCACGTTGCTGTAGCTGAGAAAATATCAACTGTAATCGTAAAACAAAATCATATAAACCTGGACTTTACCACATTCTTTCCACAAATAATATTATAGGGTCATTGCTAGAAGTCCCATTGGAAAACAGTTACTACGTAAATACTGCACGCTAGTTTAGTCCTCCGCGCCTAGAGGCGATGAGGTGTTTGATGGACGTGTTTTATTCTACTTATCGCCTTCCCCGTTTCCGTGCCTCGAATATAAAAAAAAAGCTACAGTCCACTAACTCTTAAGACGCCCGCCTT
>PNEQ01033184.1:47146-69234 GCA_003012365.1 Medauroidea extradentata
TGACTTTGTGCCACCTTAAAAGTTCAATTTTTAAACTACATGATAAGAAGTAATTAACACAAGGTCAGTTATAAAACCCAAATAGTTTATCCGGCCCATATAAAATTAACATTTTTTCATTAAATGACCCGAAAATAAATATTTTGAGCGGCACAAAGTCACCCCTACATGGCACAAAGTCACCCCGCTTGACGGTATTAGGTTTTTTTTTTTTAATTCGACCCCTAAGCAGTAAAAAGGGGCAAAATGTGTTTTTCATGAATCGTCTATATCTTTTAAACACAATTGGTTATCGTCATGATTTTTACTTTAATTAGTCACTTATACAAATGTCTATGACAGGACTCAAAGACGTTTCGAAATTCCTTAATAAAGGACGTGAAAATACATTAAACGTATTTTCGATTATCCTTCCATATCTATCGAACCAATGGAGATATCGAAGTGCTCATTGATTTAAATTGATGCTTTTGTAAATATCCCAAGTACCATTAAAATATATTTTCTGAATTCGACCATAAACCGGTTAAAAAGGGGGTAATGTGTGTTTTCGATTCACAATCGATATATATCGAGCCCCTTGATTTTTATATAGCGATGTGATTTTGTTTAATATTGATGCTTACTCAAATACCTAAAAATTTATTTCAGGAAATTTCAAAATTCGCCACCTAAGGAGGTGAATAGCGGTGAAAAGTGGTGAAAAGTGTTTTCAATTAATCATCGATATATCTTGAAGCCAGCGGGCTAATGTTGTATTTTTCACGTCCACGAGAAACCAATAAAGTATTCTAAAACGTGATTAAAGAGTTTTTCGAAATTTACTCTCCTAGATGGTGAAAATACTTTGAATGTGTTTTAGATAAATCCTCGATATCTATCGAACCCGTCGAGATATACAATTAATTTTTGCTTCAGGATGATAATTATAGAAATGATCGCAAAACAGTTTTAATATTTTTCGAAAAACGATTTCTCAGTACTGTGCAGGGGTGATATGTGATTTTTTAATGAATTATCGATTTTGATTCGACTGCACGGGTTATCGATGTGATTTACACTTCAATTGGATGCTTATACAAATGTATAAGATGTATATTTAAAATATTTTGAAATTTGACACCCAAAATGGTGAAAAAGCACAAAATTTGTTTTCCATCAATCCACGATATCTATCTAACCAGTAGCGATATTGAGGCATTGTTCGCGTCAGAGTGATTCTTACGTTAGTGTTAAATATGTATATATGTATATATATACATATATATATGTAAGTTTTTACTTTATAAGATAATGTGATTATTAAGAATAAAACTAAGTTGGTTAACATTCACGGCAGACGATCCGAAAAGCAGGAACGAGCAGGGAGAAATAACCTATACAGGAGTTTCACTCTAAAGTAACCTATCGAGACGTGGTGTTGTACAACCTCTATAAGCCCAGGACACAGATATTTTTTTTAATTGATTTTATTTTCACGATTTGTTTCGACGTGATGTGACGCAGTTGTTTGTTACTCAGGTCTAAATTCCGGGAGGTTTTGGACTCGAATTTCGTTAAAAGCTGCGTGCGAACGTTCAATTCAGACACACAAAAACTACAAGGTAGATCGAATTAGTGCAATTTACATGTAGTCGTTTAAAAAGGGTAAAATTGCATTTCGCTTTCCCCTTAGGTTCCTCTACAACATCAGCTGACATATCGTCGGTATACTGCCAAAAGTGATTACGTCACAAATGTTATTATGTTTAAAAACACTATTAAATTGTATATATTAACAAAAATGTGGTAAGTTACTACACTGTGACACAACAGTACGAAAGGACGAATAGACTTTAAACTTAGGCAATTGTTCGTGAACAACATATACATATTCCTAGCATTTTTATCATTTTATCTCATTTTGACTTTGTCACTTTTGGCAGTAAATCGGCTATATATCATCTCACTAATCTCAAGTTTGGGGCACCAAATACGTTTCCGCGAAACCTTTACCCATTGAACCTTTGTAATGGCAATAAAGTTATAGTGAATATTTTGAAAATATATAATTGAGGGGACCGTCACCAATGGTTGTGCACAGGGTAAATCAGATGTTTTTGATTCGATTCACCTTTTACCTTGGGTGTCTGTAACTACCCTACAACGTCAAATTGGTAGGGCTATAAATAAGGCCCAGGCGAAGTCGCTGTTAGTGGCAGGGACAAACTTTAGACAGATTTTCGCGTGGACAGCTATAGCTTTATCTTGCTGCAAAATTAGTTCAAATAGCCGCTTGGACATGCTAACACTTGATGACTGAAGTACAATTCTTGTGTACAAAGAGGTTTTTCAATTAAAGTAAATATTATCAGTTACGAATAATACTCGCGAGCAAAGCCGCGGGGGACTGCTAGTTTAATATAAAATCTGCAATGCAACACACTTTTCGAAATTTCTGAGTGGTTAGGAATTGCTATACCAAAACGGTATTCATTTCTATTACTAGTATTAACCTGTCAAAATTGAAATTGCGGTTCGCATTATGGGCTGTACGATCAGGGAATTTATTTTGAAATAAAAACACCTAGTAATATTTGACGTGTGTGTCTATACATATAGGTGCGTGTGCGTACATGTAGACACACACACACGTATGTATGTACACATTCTGCGTAAACAAAAAAGTACAGTCACCACCGAAAGTCCCATAGGAAAAAGCCAACCGCCAAAACACTACGCGTCGTTTTCGCGCCGGAGCATAAAGGCGATACGATTGTTGACGTCTGTCTAGTTCTTATCGCCTGCCAGTTTCCGTAACTCAGCCGCGGCATCTAGCGCCTGCTGTATAGATCTCTTAGGGTCGGTTTCAGTCGCAATATTGAATTGTATTATTTTTCGCATTTTTGGAATTCTAAAAAGAAAAATTTATAATATTCAATCATACCTAAAATTGTTTTTATATTTCGCTACAGTAAAGGCCTTGCGATTTAGCTGTAAACATATAATTATGCCTCAATGTATGTGGCAAATTTTTTTATATTCATAATTTGCCCGGCAAATTACGACCTGACTATACAGTACTAGCGCAATTGCCATGCTTGTAATGTAGCTCAAGTTAAGTAGAATTTTTTGTAGTATAGTCGCCGATTTAACATTGTTCTTCTCAGACTTCCAAAAAAGCGTAAAATAATATAATTCAGTATGGCGACTGAAACCGAGCCTTAAAATGAACTGAGATATGCATTGAGCAGCGGTGCAATGAGAGGGAGGGAGGAACTTCAGAACCTCGTTTCCCACTTATGAAAATTAGGAGCGGCACCGTCGCAAAATCGAACCCAGATCACCGTGTTAGGAGTGTAACCACTACATCATCGTTGTACCGTGCGCCACCATTAGTAATTGTAATATTTTTCTTTGAGTCATTTGTTTATGTTAACTTAGGTTTTTTAACGAGCCACGTAATATTTATATTTTATTGTCAGAGTCCAGTTAGTACTTTCATTTGTCAGAAGAATTATGGATTTTTGTGTGCTTATGTTATTACAATATAAATGTTTGTTTATGTTCAGTTGTATATTAATCCCCTATATTTATTTCTGTTTTCACGCAAAAACAGTTTAGGAGTTTAGGTTACATACTCTGCGGGCATTACTCTGACTTATTATCTCGGTTACTATGATGACAATCACCCTATGGGAGGCTTTGTCAATTTGAAATACGTGCTGTGATTTGCCGAAATTATATAACAATGAAAAATTTTATTCTGAAGAAAGATTTTTGACACGAATAAGAAAAATGAAGTTATTTTGCGTCGGCCTTTGTAGGAGAACGGACATGTAGTGGATGAGTCTGGTTCTAGGAACTTTAATTCTACCGAGTGGCCGAATTTTGTCCAGTTCGCCACGGGGCGAAGACGTGGTCGCAAATGATGAACAATATAAGAAGTGGATCTGGACCCGGGCTACCGCGAATATGACGTTATTTTCGACGCTCGCGAACTCGGTAGCGTGTGCTCAAGGAACTGTATTCAGCCTAGTTTACACCAACGATAATATTACTAATAACATGTGCTTTCAACAAAGTTATTAATAATGTTGTAAAAATGTTTGAAAATTGTTAACATCGTGCTGTCAACAATGTTGCAAACATTCTGTAATTAACTTGGTTAATATTTAAAAAAAAAAAATGTTGATAACGTTTGTTACTAACATTTTGTTGAAAATATTAGCTAGCAACAAAAGTTATGCATTTTAGAAACATGTTAATAACTTCGTCACCAACATTGTTGATAACATTATTTTCCCGACCCATTCTAAGGCGGTCTAGATCAAAGGTTGTTGGTAACAAATGTTACTAGCAGTGTTATCAGCAGTGTTGTATGCATTATTGTCATCAACATTGTTATTAACTTGCGTTCATCATTCTTACAACTTTGTTAGTAACACTGGTGTTTTCAGCAATGTTAATAACACATTTGCTATCAACATTGCTATAAAATGTGTGCCATAGCTTAGAATTTGTTGATAACATTTTGTAACTAAGTTTTGTAATTAACATTGTTACTATTATTTTTTTGGTGTAAACTGTGCTTTACGAGGACTCCTTCGCGGTGTAAAATTTGCATCTTCGACGCGTGGGAATAGCCGATCGATAAGAGCCAGAGTACCATGCTAGACGGGAAGCATATCGCCTCTATTCACAGCGCGCCAAACTGGCGTGCAAGGGTTCTGTTGTCTTTTTTCTCTGGGACTTTAGGCGGTGACCCTAATATTTTATTTTGGTAAGTATAAAGACCAACGTATACCTCTCGATTTGCACTTTACGAATTCAAGTAATATCTTCGGAGTTACGGCAGTCTAAAAACCCCGTTTGTAGCCATTTTGAGAGACCCGAAAATCACGTTTCTAACAATCTCGCTGAATTTGTGAAAACATAGTAGCATAGTTTCAAGCGGGTGTTCTTTTCGTAGATAAATATAATATGAATACGTTAAGCGGTTTCGCGTGAAAAAGAATACGCGTGACACGCTGCAACGCCGTCCATGCGCCAGTCGAAGACTCCTCTTACAAAAAAAAAAAAAAAAAAAAAAAAGGCCTAGCTCTTTAGTTTTGCAGTCGTTTCAAACATATTTTTTTAACGCAAATTTATACATATAACAAAAATTCATTCTTACAGTTTTAACGCTTATATATCATCGTTTGTAGGCCTATCTGAATTTTTTTGTTGCAATACACCAACCGGATTTTTAGATTTTTGCCCCTGAATTATCACCTGTTTTGTTGTCAAAAGAAGTCAAAACGAGGCAAAATTGTTTTATTGCCAACGGTATATTTTTTAAAAATTCTCTGGCATAATTGTGTATCGTATGACTGTACACAGTCTCAAATTTTTTCATCAAAGTATTTGGTTAAAAAATATTAGAGTTATTTGCAATTGTTTGAAATAAATGAAAGATCATGGCCGTAAAGTGCACAAGGGCCGTGGCCCTGGTAGGGAAGCAGTTCAGCGACCAGCAGCCGTGCGGGAGGCCCGCATCTCCATCTGCAGAGGAGGACGACGTCAAGATCATGGAGTATAATTACTACTCCAGCTAAGTAAAATACGGAATTTGGCCTAATCCTTCAGCGAACGTCGATGATCCTCACTGCAGTGTATATTGCAAATATTAAATTTTTAAACAAGGCAGTGACTATTCAGAAACATTTCGCCCACAGATAAGCCCTGTAATCAATGTCTCGGGATACTAATAGGTTGCCGAATACAATTTTATTTCAATCTGTTCAAGATAACTGCTGCAAAGATATGGAACAGTATTTGTAAAACGAATTAATTTAGAATGGCTACGATTTTAACTAAGAATAACCTTGGTTATTTTGAATTCTTTCCTGGCAATATTTATACCGGTACAGAATTTTTTTTTCTACAGAATAATGTTAGTAAAATTAAATTCTACTTTGTGGCTGTTGACAAGTTGGGTAGATTTCAAACGTAAATGTTCTTGTTTGAGTGGTGCAGAGAAACTGCCAATAAAGGTGAAGATTACTCTCCCACCCGCTTCTCATGTTACTATTTGTAGAATTTCCAACTTACCAGAATCAGAAATGCCTCTCAATTATGATCTAACAATATTTATATGTAATTTTACACATTACAACGTAGAGCCCTGTAGTGAAAGAAAATATATTCCCAGAAAATATTGCAGTTCTATGGGCTATGGCAGCCAGCCGAGTTTGTAGTTTTTATAAGAACTGTCATCAGACAAGGAAACTGCGGCGGTTATGCCAACATACTGCACGTAGTCGTCGGCAATTATCTGTCAAGAAATTTCGAATCAAATACGGATTTATTGCTACTTTCATGGAAGTTGACACCCGTAATAGTAGTTGAATAATGTTTTATATTTAAGTTAACTGGAACAAATGGACATGATTAACTGGATTTTAGAAGTAAAGAACTTAATTAATTTTAAAACATTTTATGACCGACTATTTTCACAGAGTGAGAAACTAGTATTGCGTAATCATACAATTACAAAAAGAAAAGAGAAACGTTTTGAAACTTATAATATAAATTATATATCACGCTTAAGTGTTTGGATATGTATAATACTCTCTTTTGCCACGAAACTGAACAATAAATAATCTTCTATTCTGCTTCAGTACTGATTTATAATTATAAACCTTTGAATGGAGCTTCTTTAAAAGTATTTTCTCAATTGCTCCCGTGTGATCCTTTCAGGTTGGCTAGAAACGGCGAATCCCGCCGAAAGAACCGAGGGACAAAACGGAGAGAGAGGGGCAGAAAGAGAGTATAGAAAGTAAACAAGGTTGACTTGTGGTGTATTTCGTAAAACCAATAATATGAGAAAGATCAGAGGGGCGAGTATCTACTTTCTCGTGGGGTCGAGTTTCTTTCGTTTCAACCCCCTAACTCTCTCCCCCTCCACCAGCCGTAAAACAGGCTTCTTCTATAGACTCTCTCTACAAACACACACGGTCTCACTTACCAACCTCTATCCTGACTGGTGGCTGCTTGTACATACCTCGTATTTACACATGCCGCGTTGTTGAAAAAGAGGCGTCGACAAATAGGTTACTTGTAAAAGTAACTGAAATCTATGTGTTTCTGAAGACAATGTACAAAGAAAGGAGCAACATTTGTTAACTTTATCATGAAACCATACTTTTCAGAGCGATATAATTTTGGGGAAATATTTACGTCGACAAAATTTTGCGCGCTTGCTTGCTAAAGTAATGTTTTAATGGAAACTTTTTCTCAGTATCGACGTTTCTAGTTTCTTTTGTATTATACCTTCCAAGACTGAAGATTAATATAATGTTTTTATATTAACTTGTTTCATACACACTTCTAATGTGTACTGTACTGACAACGAGCCAGGTGATTTTTCTTGCGAATTTTATTCTTACACCTAAAACAGTGTTAACGCAAGTTACAACATTGGGTCATTTTAATCATTGTTAAAACTACGCAAATTCAAACTAAGGAGAAAATGCTGACAATATTACTTACCATTGCAGGTAGAAAGTAGGACTTAACATTTCATCGACAACGATATCATTACAGAAGGAACTTCTGGCTCAGGCAGGTAACAGGTAAGGAATCGACCATGGCCGATTACTAGGAACTTTCTCTAAATTCACTTGGAGTGATTTATGAAAATTTGGGAGAACTAAAATCAGGTTGGCCGGACCAGGACACGAACCCTGGTTCTTTAGAATTCGATTCTGTTTGCATACGTTGGTGTATAACGTAATGTAGAGTAATCGCAAACATACGTTAAAGAATGGATGGCAGAAAACTGTCATTTTTAATGTATGACAATATTACGCAGCGAAATATCACACAAAATCAGAATTTTGGAAATATTAAGCAACTTTGACGCAAACTAAACAAAAATTTGTAAAATTTTGTAGAAAGTATACTTGTGACGAGGTAATTATTTTTAGAACATTTATGTACTCAACACTAAGAATAAGATAAACAGAATATTAATTGCTTTTTAGAGGAAATGAAACTGGCTTTGGGATTCTCTTACAAAGAAGAATAAATAATAATGAATCAAATAATCAAATAAACGTGAATTATATTCAGCTGCTTGAATCCATACTTATTTTTCTTTCTGGGACACAATTTTTACAACAGTGCAGAATTATTAAAAACAACTTGACTTACACGGAAAATTGAGTGTTTAAAAACACTCACATTGTAAACGGGAGACTAAACTCCCGAAAATAAATACACAAATAAATAATTTTGGGAGTACAGGAAGCTGTAATAATTTGTCTTAGCACTAATTTACTCATTATTTAAAATCACACTATTTCGTTTGTCATCTAAAATTTGTTTTGTCCGTTTCAACATTTCTCAGTCTGCTGATAGGTTTATCACTTTAAAACGGATGTTTTGTGTCTCATACCGTATACATCAGTTATCTGATATGTGTTGCTACAAAAATACTTCTAATCATAATGTTTAGGCAGTTTAAGACTTCGGCAAATTAAGAGTCACAAGTTGTGATATTATTGAGGAATGAATAAGCGTCCTCAAACAGAAAGACTGAAAAAGGAGCATAATTAGCGTACAGTAACGTGTTAGTTGCTGTTCATTGTAAAGAGAGTAATTTGAAAACCATCATTTCAAGAATAATAAAATCGCCAAAATTCTATTTTGCATTGATGTCTCAGAAGCCAACTATTAAATTCGGCAAAATATATAATTACACTGTGTTTATTGTTTATATTAAATCTTAGACAAATAAAAGACCCACTAATTGGCTGTACAGGGACAAAGAACCAGGACTTCAAAAGTATTCACTTTACAGTGAATAGCGTATAAACACTCGAACAGCTTATTCTAGAGTTCAAGTTATTTCTGCTATAGAAGTTGACGGTGTAGATTGAATGACGAAGTGTTTCTTCATCTCGTGCTTCTTGGGCAGTGTTTCAATTACGTCGTAACCTCAGTTGAACTGCAAGTTACAGCACTAAATAAACTTTACGTCACTTTTTTTTTTTTTTTTTATGGAAGACGTCTTACCGCCAGGTCAACTCAACCACGTTTAACAATTGAAACGTCTCTTAGAAAAGTTTATAAAATATATAACTTGTTTCTTCTCGACTTGCTATTTAATCTCGACATCCGTGATGCTCTTTAAAATCGGCTGAGTCACGCGACGGAGAACATGACGAGTGACGTCATCGCCAGGAATAGGACGTCGGAAGATCTGCAACGGCTAGAGCTGGCTTTCACTGAAAATAAAATACAAATACTATTTCACAAATGAAACTAATACTACCATAATATAAGAGAATAGTTGCATAAAACAACTCGTTTGCTACTTTGCAGTAGACAAGACTTGGTGCCCTTTAAAGTACGTTATTACAATTTCACTTGCTAATTTTGTGTATTGTATATTGTGTGGTACTATAGTAACACGGTACCGTATATGGTGGGTAGATAACATTGTGTAATAAACAAGTCTTCTCACCAACACTGGCACTGGGAAAAGTGATTTCTGCTTATTATGTAACACCGACGCTTTTCTAAATTATTATTTTACTTTAAAAATTTCCAACTGAGAATTTGTAACAAAATCACGACCCTCTGCTGTTGTGAAATAACCTTTGAAAATTGATACTGTTTATTGCAAATGGATTTCACATGTCTAGTATGTGCCTACTTTTTACAAGTATTCAGTGTTTTGCTACTCTCCATTACATAAAACACATAACCAAAAAATAAATACCGCAACTGTGCGTTGGTATATCCATTCATTGTTTCGTATGTAAACACGAGCTACCTACATGTTTAGGTTATGGTTCCGCCTCTGTTATTTCAGAATATACAAACTTGTTACGGAAGGGAATTTCGACAAGGTAAATGTATTTTAAACAGCTTTGAACGTTGCAAAATTATCCTACAATCATGATTTAATTAAAGACAATGTTTAGTTAATTATTTAGACGAGTGATGCAAAGATTACGTTACTTTGCGCAGCCTTCCATAGCCGCGCGTATTTACTTCAGTTTTCTTCTTCATCTTTGCGTCCGAGATCACGAGCGCGAACGCAACTTGGCCGTAAATAATCGCTTTCGAAGTAAACTCGACGTTAAGGTGGTTTGCGCGCGAAGCAACTTTGCGGCGGTGGTACATAATAAGCCCGCTGGACGCCTTCGATCTACAGCATAGCAGATTAGTGAAGGAATATATAAGCAGACAGGCAGGTGGAGACGTACCGAGCAGCAGAGCGTCACGTGCATAGTCTCGTGGCGGGTGGAAGGTGTTGTGGTCGCCGAGCCAAAGGCCGGGGTACAGACTGGCAACACAGCGTACACGCACGACTCCTGCTGGCTGAGGTTTGAACTGCAGACCCAGCGCCGAGCTGACCAGGCCGTGCGGGTGCACCAACTCCGGCAGCTGCACCAGCCAGTCCTGCCGCGACACCTGCACCCACAAACAACTGCAAGCTGCATTTGCACGACGACTTATGTCAACTCTCACTTTGCACTCGGCGTCACACATCTACGAAAATACGTTTTAACCGGGTTCACATTAATTGTAAGGGATTATCTGGAAGAGGTTGGGATCCCTGTTATGCATCGGCCGCTAACCTTGGGCGAGAAGTACTGTGCTGTTAAGAATAAATGAGCGCACTCGTGGAGCTCAAAATATTTCCAAGTCCCGTTCGGGTATGTTCGGCGTGTACCACAGGCGCGCTAAGTCACAGGCGCCAATCAAAGGCGTGAATCGAGGCACTCGCTGCAGCAAGCAAAATAAAACTCCTTAGAGGAAAAAGCACATAACTCACAGAATTGAAAATGTTGATGTGCATCTTAGTTCGTTGCATTTATTTAACAGTATTTGCAGAACTATAGACATTTTGTCGAACGCAATAAACTAAGTGTATATACAGGACAGTGTAATCATAACATGCTGGTCAATGAACAAGAGCATCATTTCGTTCTCTTTCTAAAGATGATTTATAGGTTACAGGTTCAAGATCAGTGCTAATGATAGGGAACGTTAAGTTGTTCTTGGATCCTGAGCACGTCTCAAAACGTAGCGGAAGTTAAAAAAAAATATGGCGTACCACTTAAACATTTAAACATGTTTAATGTTATTATATATTATCTACTATCATATTATATATTTATGTTCTACAAATTAGTATTTTTTAATTAAAATTCTGCACTTATACCTTACTATTGAATAGTGAAATGTTTAAGAGTGGCATTAAAAAAACAACCTCAAAAATATAATCCTGACTAGGTCATTGTCGAAAGAATCTTTGCTGTCCCCGTATCAGCACGTGTTCCGTCAGAATTGCGACTCAATTATGAAACTATGAATTCAGAAGAACTAAAATAAATTTCAAAGTATATATTTTACGCCCTAGTTAGTTCTGTAACTGCTGGATTGTTAAAACGGTTAAATATCACCGACGTATGGAGTGACAGTGTTTTAATAGATGTCGTTCACTGTTTAATGTATGATATCCAAGCATCCTTCTAAGACTTTACGCAATTTAGTCAAGCATATTACTCTGTTTACTTTATTAGAGCTAATTGGAGACCAAATAAGTACGTAATTTCAGTAAACTTCACTTTTCATTGCACAATTGTTATGTGCTGCAGCCTAAATGGTCTTTAAGTACTACGATAGGGGGTAACAATAGTGTAAATAAAATGTAATTTAAACATCATCATTATTTATTAAATATAATACACTATTAAGAATTAATATATTTGGCTGAAGTAAAATATTTTTGTAACAAATGAAGAATCACTCTAGCTGCAATTAAACCCGATAATAATAGAAAATTTTGTTCTGCGTTCTGTTACCTGTAACGACCAAAAATATTAATTATATCTAGCAGTGAGGGTAATGAAAATCAAATATTGTAACATGTATATTAATTACAGTCGTAGGTACTTTATGTTGGGCGTCGTACAAATCAGCGTCACTGTGTATGTTGTATAGAGATATGTGAATTAATACTAACTTTATTATTAATAAAGGATATTGTTGATAGTTTAGCCTATTTACAGTTATACAACGAGGTAGAGATGTAAGTGAAGTATTGACATTCACTCAAGGACTTGCTGATATATTAGCGTAACATAGCACCTTCTCGAAAAGTATTTAAATAGACGGGGAGTGGATAGTTTGGTGTGTTTAAAATTATGGCTAGAAAAGTAGTAGTAACAAAATCATTTGTAGTGCTGAGTTAATAAAGTAATTTTAAAATAGCTGGGACTAAAAATTTTGGTTTTCCATTAGTTTGAAGTACTGAAGAAGGTTTCAGGGTAAATTCATAAAAGTTAGGAGAATACTAGAAAGTATATTCCTGCTAAATTAAAGGACGAGCACTAGAGTTTTTAAAATTGTCGGTAGGTACAGTTATACCATAATCAAAGAAGGACTGAAAGTTGTCGCAAAAAAGCAGTGATTTGATAGTTTACTGGCATGTCAAATCAATAAGAGAATTGTTTATAAGTAAAGCATCACTTCAAATAGTTATTTTATTATAATTCATAAAAAAATGTTTAAGGCTGTACAACAACTTACACAAATATTACTGTCAGAGTCGGAACAGAAGTGAATGATGAAAATATTTGTTTCTTTTAAATGTCCTGTTGTGCAAAACATGTTAACAATGTAAGTTTTCTAAATGTGCTTTGACTTGATATTAATAAAACTGCATAGAATGTTATTCGCGGCAAAGCAAGCGCATAGGGTGCCACAGAGATATTCTAGGGTACTATATTAGCTTATTTCCTTGATACTAAAAGTAACTCGGTCGTTCTATTGAATCTTCACATTCTAAACTCCCAAATAAACTATCAAGTATTTTGGTTATTCGCAGCGAATTTCTGACGCATGAAAAGTAGTCTTAAGTTTGTCCCTGCCACTAACAGCAACTTCGCCTGGGCCTCAATTATAGTCACAGCAATGTTTACGTGGGGTAATTACATACTCGTTAATGTAAGAGGGTAATAGTATTAAATATGTCGTTTACGTGGTATTAAGACTGATTTTCCCCGACCAACAAACTACTTCACAAAATAACGTCCAAGTTACACAAAAAATTACTTTAAAAATAAAATCTTTATTTTCTGGGCTTATAGATGTCGAAAAACATGGGTTGGTAGAACTGTAGAATGAAACTCGCGTATAACGTGTTTCTCTCTGGTCGTGCTTGCTTTTAGGATCGTCTGTCTTGAAAGTTTACAAACTAGGTTTTCTTCTCAATAATTAATTTATCTTATAAAATACAAAACTTGTATTAATTTTTTTGGGTACTTAACGTTATCATCATTCTGTCGCGATCATCTCAATATCTCTACTGGTTATAATAAGAATCATCGGCTGATATAAAATTAATTTTATCTTTTCATCAGTTTAGGTGTAAAATTTCAGAAAATCTTAGTTTCACATCTTAAATATTTAGTATAAGTAGCCACGTAATGTGCAGAATCATGACGATAGCCCGTTCAGTCGAAGAAAAATCGATCATTCATTTAAAAAACACATATCACCCCTGTACGGTACTTAAGAGTTCGAATGTTTAAAATTCTTACAAATCTTTTTGCGGACATTTACCTAATCATAATCCTGGAGCAAAAATAAAGTTAATATCTCGATGGCTTCGATATATCTAAAACACATTCCATGCCTTTTCAGCTCCTAAGAGAGTTAATTTCTAAAAAAACACTTGGTCAAATTTTAAACTACTTTACTGGTGTCTCTTGGGCGTGAAAAACACGACAATACCTTCTGGATTCAAGGTACTGTACATACCTCAATCCACTTAGAGCACCGCTGGGATGACTTGACTACGATTATGATCACGTGCTCCTGTCCCAACCCCCTCCAAGACCTTCAAGGTGCAGCTGTTGCGGAATGAAATAGCATTCCTCAAGAACGCGTCGTGCGACTGGTTAAATCCATGACCAATTGTACGGAAGCAGTAATTAGGTGTTTTCTGTTTGTAAACGTTTGCCTCAAGGAACATCTTTAACGAATAACATGTTTGGTTGAACAGTAATCAACAAATACGCCTACTACCCTTACCTTTGATTAACCCTGTTTAAAACTATTTTCCCAGTGGTTTTGTAAATAATTTTCTGACTCCGAGTGAAGAATGGCAACATAATGCTGTTCAATAACATTTCACTCATACACCTCGCAGCAAGTTCTCTCATTGCAAAAAGATTTGTTGGTGACCTCTTTCGATATTTATTTCTCATCACTTTAGGAACAATATTTACAGTTTCAAATCAAATACTAATACGATAAAAATAATAGTAAAAGAATGTTCTAAACCCCTACTAAATGCTGTTTCTGCATCCCAGTATGTGTTGACAATAATAGTAATAGTAATGTTAATAAGTTAATTACTTCTATATGACCCGCCAAATTCCTCTTTCCTCAGTTCAATTAAAAGTTACTCCCACCTCTACGATCAGTGTACAGTTGGTCGCATGACCCGCGCACACCAACAATTGAATCCTTCCTTCCATCCGAATTGCGGGACCGCAATTAATCATCTATCTGCTGATTTTTAACATTGAGATACCCATCTCGCATGAGTTTAGTTTGTATATTACTTCATTGCCCCTGTCATCCGATTAAGTATCCTTGGTTGATTAGTACCTATATTGTTTCTGAGTATTCAATTATTAGTCTGTATCGGCCCTTGATAAATACGGAATAGCTTACTTGGCAGCATTCCAGAAACACACGTGCTATAATGCTAATTACTAAATTATAGGTATAGGAACACTGGTTTAATTAGATGTAAAATTACGAAGAGAATTATGTGCCTCGATTCCAGGAGGCCTAACAAGAGTGACTATTAGCTATACGAATATTACAAAATACACGATAATGGTTTCGGGAATTTATGCCCGAACTTGACATCTAAAGTGGTAGTGCAGGGGTCATACTACTTGCCTCACGCCAGGGCGGTCTGGGTTCAATTCATGGTGCGGCCGCTCTATATCATACAACTGGTAAATGTGACGTATGTTGCCGTTGCGTTTGTTGCTGGTTTTCTCGGGGATATCACCAACCTTTCAATTCAGGTGCTGCTCTTTACTCTCTCCGTGTCACTCCACGAACACGTATGACGCATATTGTCTGCTGTTTGACGTAGTATCTGGATATGTACAACAGGTTGTAATGACATACACTGGGAGTGGGGGTGGGGGGATGATTTTTGAAGAGGTATAGCAAATTTATACCGTCCGTAGTATCGTGCGACGGCTAATAATAATACGGTGGCCATAAAACAAAAATTGTCTTCAATAATGCACGGTTATTTCTTAGCAAGGAACTCCTTCATACGAGTTCCAGTTTGGCTGACGCACAGGATAAGTGCAGTGACTTTCTTTTTTAAAACTTATGCTTCGTAGGTTAATGAAGGTCGTAAACCTGTAGGTCTTGGTAACTGCTGTTTTACTACGAGGTGTTGCGTTTCTTATTCAAAGCTCGAGGGTGAATTACGCTGTTTCGCCGAGTTGGCGGGGTCACGTTTTCATAAAGGCGCCTCGCAGTGTTAATTTACCACCACGCTCATTCACTAGGATTTTAAAACACGCCATACTCCTTTCGTGGAACAAGGAAGATGGCAAGGCAAACTTTTCATGCTCTGCTCATAAAGAGACCTTAAAACAACAGTAGTAATTTAACTTTGCACATCTCACACCTCACGAACTTTGCACATAGTTAAATAAAAAAATATATGTAGCCTATACAATGGTGGTGTTGGGATGGAAATACAGCGAGAAACTTACAAGGAAAAAATTAGTCTATATTTAATTAGAATTTTTTATTCCTATTGAAGCTTTCCACAGCTGCGCCCCTAAAGGAAACTGTGAAAATGAAGCGTTGACTAGAGTTAGTTTAAATCACTTATTTTTGTAACTAAGCAAGCCTATACACTTATTAACAGTTTCTTAAACTCTACATACTACAGTGTTAAGTTATGCAATATCAAAGTTGGCAACTCACGCAATCAAAATGGCTGTAGAAAAATATAAACAACAGTGTAATCCTCATAAACCGCAACACGCGGTTATTGGTGTTTGTAATTGCTGTTGTAGTATTTGAGTAACATCTTTCCTTAATGTTTTATGTGGTAACATACGTAATGTTCTAATAACACGATTTTACTTCGATCCGAGATGATTTCGTGTAACTTTACTTTCGGTTTGCCGATCATCTGTGTTTCTTCAAACAGGAATTATCTAAATTCTACCGACAAACTTCGGCAGAGAAAATAAGTAGAAAACATACAGCACGCCTAGCTCCTAAACTGAATTACAAGGGGGCAATAAGCTCTTGAAAATTGAATTTAAAACAGTATTTCATTCAAAATATCATGAAGTATAAGTAATAAAAAGTGACAATACTCAGTAAAACAGTATTTCATTCAAAATATCATGAAGTATAAGTAATAAAAAGTGACAATACTCAGAACATGGGTTTACGTTACCCATATATTAAAAACCACAGCAAATTCTCATTAATAACTTCCGCCTTAATGAAAATAACACGGGTGGTCATCCTCAAATTGCATACAACTTTTTTTTACAGTCTGAACACTCAGATATTTTAAGATGACTTTTTGAGCAGCATGACATGCGTATCAAAATCGGCCGTCTTGTTACGAAAGCCCAGTTTTCGTTCAGAACGAACTAGAAGTTAGAAAAGTGGTACAGTGCAACACGTAAGCACAGAGATACAAACATGTTTTCTTGCCCAGGTATATGTAAAATATTAATGATCATGTTCCAATTAACGAAAACGAAAATTTCATTAAACACGATAACACACGCCATTTTCGTGTACCTACACAAAGTTTTAATTTCCAAACGAATACTGTAGTATGTCGAATACCTGGCAGGTGGGCAACACGCACAGCTCCCAAGAACTAATGGTTGTGTGTATCAGTGCGGCGAAGAAATAGAGAGGTATTAATCACTTTCGTTTATAAATTGCGTAAATTGCAATAAACTAAAACATAAGCAAATTACACATATACGTACGTAGGATCTGTGTGCGATTTTCATCAACGAAGACTCGATAGTGCGGAATTTATTCTGGTGTTTGAAGCACGGGTATGAAAATAACTGCTGATCCTACAGTGATGCGTACAATAATGAAGAGTGTACAATATTTAATTAATTCTGGTATTACCACATCAATATCCATACCTACCACTGTTACCAGATTCCTCTCGTGCGTAATACTTGACTTCAAATATCTGAATTTCCAGACAGTACAAAAGTTGTATGCAATTCGTGGATGGCCACCACTTTTATTTTCATTAAAACGGAAGTTATTAACGAGCATTTTCTATGGGTATGTAGATCTCAGTAACATTAAATCTTGTTCTATGTATCTTACTTCGTGATATTTTGAGAAAATACCATTTTAAAATTTGTTTTTCAAGGACTTAGGCTATTGCTTCCTTAATACACAGTTTAGGAATTATGTGCCTTGCATGTTTTCTACGTATTTTCTCATGAGGCAATATCTGCCTAAGCTTGTCGGTAGAATTTATATACAACCTGTATATTTCCCCATACAGGTTACTTATGGTGGAGAAGGAGGACAGATATTCGTTCGTGAGTTAACATCGAGGTCTTGAGCTCTGGTGAGAATGATAAGAAAAAATTTCACATTCTTCTTTAAGCTATTTATTTTGTTGCGTATCAAATGTGACGGCCTAAAATATATGGTAGAACATCACACATGGTAAAATAGTAGAATTTATTCTATTATATTTTTCGGAGGGAAATTATAAATGCATACGCAGACACAGCCGCACTGGTATCAACGATATAGTTGATATTTATTTTTGAACAGTTTGTTAAGAACTGAAGTTCGTGTTTTAAATAACACTTTTATTTTCAAAGAAAATTGTTACATGGCCATTTTATCACCAAACTCGAGGACGACAGTATTTTTATACTTTTGGTTTTGCATTTTAGCAACTCTGGAGCATAAACAAATTCAAAATACAAATTATTAAGTTGTCGTCAAGTAAGTTTCGTTCAGTGTAAAAAATATGCATGTACTATACTTTTTCTTTACATTTACAAGTCTGTGCACGTAGACAAATGATTTTTTTCCCGCCGTTTATGTGGTATCTACTTCACCTAACAGAAATATCTCGTATTCCCTGAATAAGCATTGCATCAAAATATTTTAAATTTTTCTTAAGTTTTCATTTACTTCTAGAATTTCTTCACGTGGCTGTGCAATCTACTCTAAACTTTACGAGAAACACTTAAACTGATTTTAATTAGGTAAAGCCAAACATAGTGTTCAATTTTTGTGTAGTGGGCGATTCTGTAGTGTTTTGTGGGTAATTCGGTCTGGAATTCAACCTGCAAACTATTCATTTCTAAAGGCAAATGCAAGTTTATGATGAAAATTGAAATGACCGATTTCGGAATATTTGCAGCAGACGTGATGTAGCGAAGGATTTCTCAGAACTACTTCGTAGGTTCTGTAATCTGTACTTCTGGGGTTAGAGAATGTCAAGAAAACAATGGTTACGCTGTGAATTAATATTTTCTGAGCTTCATATTATTATCTCTAGCGCTCGCCAAGTACGTCGGTTAGCAATGGGGTATTACTGCTCGCTTAGCTTCACAGAATACTCTTTCATCGCTTCGTAGTTCATTGCTAACGCGCTAAGCTTCATTGTATTCGTCGGGTGGCGACAGCTCATCTTTGGAATATATAAGTCCTGCCTCCTCCGGGCGATTAGTACGATCACTTACAGCATCGCCTCATATTGACAGTAAGTACTATGCTTTACAACTGTCCAACGTACAACGATGGCAAGAATTCTTGTGTCAAACTCCAGGAAGCAAAGTACGGTTTACGCAGACTGAAGATAATTGCACGGAAAATTAGTAGGGTTCATGGCAACATGCAGTGTCCACATTGGTGAAATGTTTTCGAGAAAATCGTGAAACCAAAATTACGATGGTGTTGTGTAGCTCTGCAAGGGAGTAGGCAACACTGCTACCGCTGGTGACGTGCAGACGTAGCTAATGAAACAGGTGAAGATTAAATCGACCCGTGTTTGGAGATGACCTTGTCTGATGGAAAGACAGTCTGTGCTCGAAGTTATCTGTGTAAACGTATAAGAGGCTTTACGCGAGTGGAGATAGCCGACAGGCATCTCCTTACGCAGCAGCCAACACGAATGCAAGGCAAACTGTAGAGCTGTACCTATTGCGTAGTTTAACCGCGTCGTCAACTCTCCCTGACGACATTTGTGCGGCTCCTCCAGCGGGTTTCGGGCCGAAGGCTCAACGATAATAACGAAAACGATTGTCGAACACTACGGTAAAGGCGAACGGCGGAATTTGACCAGTACGTGCTTCTCAGAGTGTGCTACAAACGGTCGATTAGTTCGTAAGTAGCCTGTGGGTCGTGCCGTGGGAGCTGGCCATTCACCGATCCTCAAAGTTTTTCACGAAAACTGACAGCTTCCCTACGAAAGTCAACGTTATTAACGAACGGGATTATGTGCCACCTTTCACGTTTTGTGAAAGGGCCCTCTTTACATCCACTGGACTCGTCACAGATGACGCCCATTTCGCCAGAGAAGGTATCTTCAAATTTAAGACCAGCCAAATCTGGGTATACAATAATCCCCACCTCATTGATCCCAAAACTAACTCTTAGTATCAGCATATGGGCCGGCATTGTCAACATCTTGCTGGGGCTTCTACCTGAGATTCCTGCAGGAGGTATTGCTGGAGTTTCTGCAAGAAATACGACGTGTCAGCCTCACCATACGGTTTCAGCACGATAAAGCACCACCAATTTTTCAGCTTCCATGATGATGCCACATTTGCAGACCTCAACACCGATGTACTTATTTCTATGAGGTCCCCAGTTTACGAGACGTCTGTGACTAGTCTGGAAGATCTCATCGGCTTTGAATTTCCTACATACGCTATCTTACCAAGTACACGTGTGTCATTGTTTCCTCCTCTCTGTACACCTTTCTTTGTTCACTTCACATGTCCTTTCCCACATTACCTATTGCTTAACAGCATATCCATACTACGTGCCTACCTTTCGCAGGGCTACACATCATCACAATTTTACGCAGTATTTTCTTGAACATGATTCATCTGGTTGGGTTCGGGCAAGAGGAACATTTATATTCAATTTTTCCATGGTCAGTTCTAGGCTAATTTCGCTTGAAACTGTCATCACTACCCACTAAAGTGACATGAAATATGGTGACTATTCGCAATTAAGAAATTAAAAGGGTAAGGAAATTTTACGAAAATCATTTTAATACTGTCATGAGTACCATGAAACACGATCACCAGTTTTGCTACTTTAACTAAAGTACTTTCTGATTACACTGCATTCATGGGTTTTTTCATCCATAATATTCACCATATTATATTATTGACAAATGTAAATCGTAGGGCCTACATCATTTTACATAAGGAATTACCTCCCAAAAATTTCACACTGGAATTCTTTTCAACGTTTAATGTGACATTTGACTGACCAGGTAACGCTAAACTGAAATCTAAAGTGCACACATCAGAAAGCCAGTTGTATGTTCATCGTTAATGAGGAAGAAGTAAAGGTTATTATGAAACAGAGGCTGAATGAGAGTGCCTAGAGAAAGTCCGCCGGCCAGTGGCAACGTTCGTCACGTTTTACAATGCGAAAATCCAGAAGCGACCATGCCGGGAATGAATCCCGGTGGGAGGCGAGTGGTCTGACCACTGCACCAAATTTACAACTACTGTTTTTGTAGTATGTATCCTGAAATACAACATTTTGGGAAGCTAGCGTAAAACGAGAGAATATAATTTGTTTTTGCGTGATTTTTCAGGTTGATAGCTATATGACAGCCGTATTTTGAGGGGAACAGGTTTCTGAGAAATATTGTCCACAGTATAATATGCAACGATATATTTAGAAGGAAAGCAATTATATAATTTTACAGAAATTTTATTCGTTAATGTACGATAAAGGCTGTTACAATTATATACATATAATGCTATTGGTATCAAAAGGAGCAATCTCCATTTATAACTTAATTGAGACAACATCCAAGATGAAAGTTAAAATATCTAATAAACCATGTGTATGGTTTCCTTGGTTTCTAACATACTTATAATAATTTTTGTTGAATATGTAAGACAAAACCCATCCCGATAGTGTGGGTAAGTGACTTACACAGTACGTTCTAGCACAGTGTAGATAACTGTATTAGATACCAATATCCTCATATATTAATTATGGTCAAATTCGCTGCCTGCCGAACATGTTTTAATTACACAGCTGAGATGCTGGAGTGTGGGTATATGATCACCTGTTGATCGTTTATGTACCAATGCAGTACGGACGCCGGGTAAGACCTCCCTGAGGTGCAGTTGAGGTTTACCTCGTCCCCAACACGATACTCCTTGTCACCCGTGATGTGTGGTCCTTCCTTGGGCAAATCTGCACAAACACATTCGCTATTCAAACAATACTGACCGGTGCGACACACTTCTCTTCATTATGCATTAGTAATGTGTACAACAATATGAACAGTAACATGATAGTTATAAGTAATGACATGGTTGAAAGTGGGCAACTTTTAAATACTCGATATTAAGTTACACAATGCAATATTCAGTTTTACCGCTTCGGACGTTATGAGCTGTGAATCTGATTCGCAGAAATTACAGATTCAAGTGGAGAATCCAAAAAGGGGGTAACAGAATATTAGGTAAAATAGAAAACATGACCTCGGCCCCTCCCACAAAAAATCCTAGCGTTAACATGAAACTTCCCAGTGAATGTTTTAAATTGAGGTGAAATACGAATTGTTTAAATTAGTAGGGGTGGGCGAAGCTTCGAAATTTCGAAGCCGAATCGAATATTTTCATTATTCGATATCATATTCGAAATAAAATTTTTACTTCGAACTTCGAAAATATTACCACCATTTTCTGGTGGTTATAAGTCATCTTAAAAATTGTTGTTATTTGGCCAAAACTTGAAGATGGTGTCGAATTCACGTTATTATAAAGGTT